>JANHGN010024842.1:0-15715 GCA_024605025.1 Megaceryle maxima
GTTAGAGTTACTACCAAGGGTTGGTGTGCAGACCAAGGCCACTGCTGGATCTTGTGTACCACATGGGGGGTGCAGAAAGTAAAAAGCTGCTTCCGCAGAGAGGAGCAGACAGGACATGTGACTCTAAACTGACCAGCAAGGTTTTTCATCCATGTAAGTCATATTTGGTATAAAGCTGAGGGATCACAAGGGCCGAGTGCTGGCTCAGCTCTCAGGACTTCTTCCTCACTTCTTCAATGACTGGCATCAGAGGAGGACTCTGTCCATTCTGCCTTCGAGCCTGATCTGTGTGTTCCTGAATCCAGTACCAGAATCCAGTTCCTGTCTGACACTGGGCCCAATCTCGGTCTTTCCCAGTGCCTGCTCCAAGGCAACAGTGGTGACAGTGACGTAATTACCATTGGGGGGGTTGGGTTTGATACTGGTTTTGTATATATTCCATTTTTATTATTATAATTTTCATTAAAGCTGTTCTAGCTTCCTGATCTAATTGCTAAGTCTCTCTCCCTTATTCCCTTTCCCCTTTGGGGAAGGAGGGCGATTAACAGAGAGCATCTCTTACAGGTCTAGCAGGCTGCCCTGACCCTAAGCTGTGACCATAAGACAGAAATTTCCCCAGGGGAAGACTCTTAGTTTGTGTTCCAGGAAGACTCTGTGCTTGTTATTTTATTTCTGGTTTAATCTGATTGTTTGATTTATAGGCAACACTTTCAGCACATTGGCAGGGTTAGTCTTTGACTGGACAATAGTGAAAGACACAGAGGCTGATGGCATCTCAGATTCCCACAATGCATTACGGTAAGTTCATTTAATATGTTCTCAAAAGTCTTGTACCCATTAATTTTGATGTTTGTGAATATTTCTCCACATCTAGGCAGTTTACTGAACTGATGCCTGAAATAATGCTTATGGGTCAATTGTTTCAGGGAGTTTAAGTGCCTACTGAACAGCCTGTGCACTTTCACTCCCATTTCATTTAATGATGAACAGCCCAGCTGAGCTCTAATGCAACAACTATAAGTAAATAGATGCAGTTGTTGATTGTCCTGAAACACCTTTTGCAAAGGAAAGTTTTACCAGTAAGACTTTTATCTCAGGATTTCAGCAGAGAGGTTTATTTTTAATTTTTGTTACAAGAAAAAAAAAAAAAAGTCCCCTTCCATTTCAGAAAAGAGCTCTCTGAACTTGAAGAGGTTCAGGTTTCAGTCAACACGTAGTTCAGCTGTTGAAATAGCTTTCAAAGTAGCTAACTTTTAAATTGGAGAGGGCCAAGTGGCTGTTTGTGAGATAGTTTGTCTCATAAGGCCGGGTGAAATAATTCAATGAAAAATATTCAATAAAGGTATTCAATATATGGAAATATATTTCCAAATAATGGAAAGCACTTGCTTAAGCCATAGTGCTCGGTTCACTCTCTATACTGACTCAAAGAATAAGTTAACCAAGATTTAGAAGTGCTGTATTTTGTGGAAACTTCTATCCAAAGATCTTGAAAGTGCTTTTCAACTCATTAATGAGATAAGGAATTTTCAGTATAATAAGGAAATATTCCTTTCATTGAATGGAGGTGGAGTTCTTGCCCTGTAGTCAGAAAAGCTCATCTGTGGCAGGGTTAGGTATAGAATCCAGACTATATGATTAATTAATTTATTTATTTTTCCTACTTTATTTGTCACCAGACCAGATTTTGGCCTTTAACTTTTTTTAATCATTTTATTAAGCATGTGCACTATGTAGTTTTACAGTAATGATTTCATTATTCTGATCTTCGGTGGTTTCAGAAAGAAATTTGAGTTTCTATCCGTATCACACTAACCAGAATTAGCAGTATCTCATATGGGGTACTTTTTAGGTTTTACTCCAAGAGTTTTATCTTTGCACTGACACCAGCTGGTGTCAACACCAGGATCACGTTACCTAGCAGTCTTATGCTGCTATTCATCATATTAATGAATCTTGACTTAATGGAGGTGGAGTTCTTGGTAAATCTTGGTGAATCTTAACTGTGGTCAATGTGAATGTTGTTTTAAAAAAAAAAAAAAAAAGTGCCTGAATTTGACCAGACTGCAAACATGTGAAACGTGGGTTTTTCTCACAAAAGTTTACAGACACTTCTTGGGTTCAGCTTTAGTCAAAACATCCCTAACATACAGTAAGCTTGTAAGATGAAACAGATTTAAACCCATGCACCAGAGGCTTCAGTTACTTTAGAAAACAGCAAAATGTGGGTAGCTGCTGGGATGTAAAATAATGTAGGAAGCTCTATCTTTCTGTAAAGAACCTGGCTTTATTTATAGGATGGTTCTATGACTGGCATGTGGGAAAACCAGTTCTCTTAGAAAGCAGAATGGCTAACAGTTAACTTACATCATCACACCTATATTCCAAATACATCAGAAATGGGGTAGGGGTAGCACACAAGACTCTTTTCTACTGGGTAAACAGAGACTCCAGTTCTGCAGCCTTAGAGAAACAAATGCACAGCGTTACCTGAGGAAAGCCTGTGGATACATTTGAAGCTGCCGGTGTGAGAGGCCCCTCTCTACAGCAAGGGCCAGACAGTGAGTTAATTTTTCAGTGGGATTTAATGATCCAAGGCCTAGTCCACACGGAACTTTTTGTTTCAGTACATTTCCTAGAGATGTTACTTTAACCAAACTAATATTGATATATGCTCTACTCTTAGCACAGCTATAACATCAAAATGTTCTAATGGTGTTATAGCTTTGCAAAATAAATGATCAACTGTTGTAAATATGTTAATATTCATAACTGTTCTCAGTATGGCCTTGCTGATTTTACTGCACATAAAGCCAAACAGATCACGTGCATATGGAATCTGGCAGCCCTTAAAACACCGTCCTCTTTCCATTTCTGTCCTGTTGTTTACCCATTCATGGCAAATTCCTTTCCTCTCTATCACATCTCATTGAATAGTCTAACAGTTACTACAAGTATTCTGCTTGTAGATTTTTTTCATAGTCATTTATTAAATGCGTCAGGGCTTCTTCATATTGGTTCAAGTTCTGTTCCGGTTTGTTAAGCTCTTGCTTTTATAAACATAAGCTTTAGGTCTTTCACATTAGTTGTTCCACAGTAATCCAGAGAGCTTTTGCAGTCAACACCTACTGTAAGAACTGGTGGGGTCATTATAGACAACACGTGCAGTCTTCTGATATCTCTTGGAAAGCCCATAAAGAAGCTTCTAACAAACTTTTATCAGTCACAGAAATTAGCTGCAGATATCTTGGAGTGAGTAAAATTTGGATATCTGGTCCCAGGCAGACATCTTAAATTTGCTTAATAATGGAAATAGCTGGAAATAGATTCTGGTGTTGTTCCTCTGTGGGGTTACAAGGATTCGTTAACAATTTTGTACTCACTTTTTGGCTCACCTTTCAGTATACTCAAGTTCTTAGAATCCACTTATATTCCACCTTCCTATATATCGGAGATGGAAAAAGTTGCCAAGCAAGGAGATACCATTTTGGTGTCTGGAATGAAAACAGGGAGTTCTAAATTAAAAGCAAGAATACAAGAAAGTGTCTATAAGGTAAGAAACTTGCATTCATATTTTTCTTTCTTTAGTCTTATATCCAGTGTTACAAGGGTACTGTTAGTTTGCCGTGCTGTATTGTTCCCATTGCATTTATTGATGCTGCATCTCTGTTTTAGTGGGTTGGCTCTGTACCCTGCATCACAAAAGGTGACAGTGCTGCTTTTGATCACCCTGAAAAGGCTGGATGTGGTTACCTAACCCAGGATGGTGCATGTGCCAAGGATTGTCTCTAAACCTTTGACAAAAGGACCTGCAGCAGAGGAATACACTTCAAATACTGCACATTTCTATTACTCCTGATAGTCATTCATATTATATATATAACGAGGATCATGCTGGAGAGGGCATTGGCCCTTTAGCTCTTTATAAAATAACTAACTAGAGCACTTTAGGTCTCTTCTTAACAAATAAATAGCTAGAACAAGGGTTACTATATTGGGTATACCTTTATTTCCTATTGTGCTTGAAATGAGCATCATATGAATACTTCGTTAGTATCTAATTTTACCTCATTAGATTCTGGTCTCTCAGGAAGGGTTTTGGGATCAGTGTCAGTTCTACAAGGGTGTTAAACTGCAGCGTTGGCGGTCTGCCCAGCTGCTCTGTAGGTCTGGGCTGCTGCTTGCTTTGTAACTCGTGATGACTGAGGGTTTCATTTAACTTGGGTAACAGAGTTGGTTTTTCTTTTAATAAAATTTACAGAGACCTGAGACAGGTTTTAGGGATTATCACTTACAGGAATACTTGGCATTGTGCTGGTATCAACTTAATACTGCACCTTAAAAAAAATCCACCTATAAAATTGTGGGGTTTCTGTAGTTCATACCATATCTGCAGTCTGGTTTTGCAGATTTGTGTTGCTAGATGTTGTACTAGAAGTAGAACTGGCTTCAACTGGGTAACCCATAACTGTAAAAAGTGCTCTATGAAGATACTATCTACTTGTATGTATAGACAGTAATGTGGCACAAATAACAGTGCATGTCAAGAACTGTATTTTTGTTACAATCCTACCTGATTGTGTTGAATACATTTACTCTATATGATATCAGTCTTATTTTTTTTTAATCTTGGATGCTTGTAGCTTGGTTAGTTTTCTGTGTTAGTATTTATTTTTCTGAATTAGTTTTGAGCTGATACTGGAAGTGAAATTGAAATAATATTGTTCCACTTGCAGTTTTTTATGTTTTTCTGGTTAGTAGTTCCTCTAAATCTTTCACTGCTGCCAGACTGCATATTTTCAGTGAACATCCCTCAAACAACTGTAATAGAATTTATACAATTATTTGTTGTATTCCTAATTTAAAAGACCAGTGAGTTTGGTACGGATTCTGCAGTGAAGTCACAATGGGCATATTGTACAGAGGTACCATGTTTTACAGCAGGGAAAATAAATTTCTAAATGCCTGAATAGTCACTTTGCATCTGTCTCAAGTTTTTCTGTATTCTCCAGAAAACTGATGTCCATACAGACTGGAATTTTTTTTTTAGCCTTGCACTGTATGTACAGGGCAGGTCTCTATACCATTCATCAGCCCTTGCATTTTCCTTCTGTGACAAAATCCGAGGTGATAATAAAGAGCAAATTACAGCAAATAATATTTTTTACTTACAGATTGTAAATTATTGCTGCATGGTCTGTTTCAAACAAATGAACTGCTTTAAATGTGGTTCTTTTTTCTTTTTTCTCCCGCAATCAATAGCACGTACATCCTGCAGAAGTCAGATTGCTTATTTTGGAAAACATCCTTTTAAATCCAGCATATGACATTTATCTTCTGGTAGGAACATCAATTCAGTACAGAGTTCAGAAAATAAGGCAAGGCAAGATTACAGGTTTGTCCCATTGTCTTTTCTTTTTTTGTTTTAATTTTTTTAATGCTTTGTGTGAATTTATAACCAGTGAGAATTTTTAAATTGTGTATAAACTACCTCGTTGTTATTTAAGAGTTCTCCTAAAGCATGTGATGATCTAACTAAACAGATATGTCTGTAAAGAATATACTCTTGCAGATTTGTCAAGGGTGTGAAAATAAGGGTAATATAGAATAGGAGCTACCTCTTATCATTATAGATGTTAAATAAAATTTAGAACAGTAATTTTTCTAACAGAAAATGTTTTCTTGACAAGTTCCTGTGTTGGTTAGCTGTCTTTAAGTCTATTTACCAGTGTGCAAGTTTGTAATTGCAGCTGTTGCTTGCGAGGAACCTGTACTGGCAATGACTTGACTTTGGGTTTGGTTTTGGTTTTTTTGGTTTTTTTTATAATAAACTAGACAGGAAATGTTTTACTAGGCTATTGAACTAGGCTCGCTACAGCAGAAAGGAGTGGCAGAAATGGTCAGTAACTCCTACAAAGTAATTTGACCACTTTTGAAGCTGGATATTAGGTCTAAACAGTGGGTTGACAGTAGTTATAAAATTGCAGCTTCAAAGAAACATGAGAGACTCATTTTCTCTGTGTGTTGATACCACAGAAATGCTGTTTCTACAAGACATGAAAAATACTGATTTAATGTGTGCACTAGGCAGCAATAAAAATTAATCAGCAAAAATTAGCAGCATCCAAACACTGACATACTCGATTTTATTGTTTCATATGTTGTCTTGTTTTATGTGCAGAATTGACGATGCCGTCTGATCAGTATGAACTGCAGCTACAGAACAACGTGCTCAGTCCTGAGGGAGATCCGACTTGGCCAGTTGCCAAGTTGGACCAGGCAACATCGGTTGTGACTGCATTGAAGCAGGGACACACTAACCTTGTACTAGGGCACAAGAGTATCCTTCCTAGGTGATGCTTTTCCATCCATATGTTTGGGGCAGGAGACAAACCTTCCACCTTTTGCAGCACAAAAAGATAAAATTATTCACATTTGTACCAGTAGCCTTGAAAATGAGGAGTACCTGGTGGAGACAGAGAGCTGCACTTCTGTGAATTCAGTCTCAGCAGAGCTGCCTAAAGCCTCAAAATGTTCCAAAAAATTAGATTGGCAAACGATCAATTAAATCGTGTCTGTTCCTCTCAGTCAGTGTGGAAATGTGATGGGGCTTTATTAAATTTTTATATTTAGAGCATTCTATTCTCTAGTGGAATCTCTCTGAAATGCTCCCTGTCATTCAGGGTAGCAGGGATAACATTTATTTTCAGTGTACAATTAGCTTTAAATACCCAAAGAGGCACAAGGAGCCCCAGGAACAAGCAGATTTTTCTACGTCACTTTTGTCATAACTTTTCTGTTCCTTTACTGAGACTTCAGGTATTCGCATGCAGGGGGTTTCCAGGCTGCCAAACAGCACTATCTATGTTGTAAACCCAGGGTATCTAGGTTGGTACTGGCTGCAATTTTTCTGGTTGCATAATGTAATTTCTTGCCTTGTTTTTGTGTCAATGTTATTCTTTGTGTATATACACGCTTCCATTTCTCATATTGCTTTTCATAGGACAGTAAGTTTATTCATAAAAGTAGCTCAATGCAAAATAGGTTTAGTAGTAAAGATTTATTTCTTTTCTTTCATCTCTGTATTCAGCAGCTTAAAACAATGAATGTGCATCTTCAGAGTGTGGGCACCAGAAGCAAAATGCTTATATACATCATGTAAAGAGGCTGTTGGTTTGTGCTGTTCAATATTTCCTGTTTTGTAGGTTTTACAGTTCATCCAGGTGACAGATGGGTCCTAGAAACAGGCAGACTTTATGAAATTACAATTGAAGTATATGATAAATCAAGCAATAAGGTGTATTTATCTGATGTAAGTTGAAATGTCGGTATACGTCTGAGTGTCTGACACCTAAATCCTGTCTGTCTTTGAAATTAGTCAAGCAGTTTCTTATTTACATTGAGCTAGGACGTTTCAAAGCAGGTTGTTTCTTGCCTTTTCCTTTTTCCCCTTCGGGTTTTTGTTGGTTTTGGGTGGTTGTTTTTTTAAATAAAGCACTCTGGGTGATTCATGTGAAAGCACCCATTGGAGTGTAAGTGCTGTAGAAAAAACTGGAAGTTGCCTCTGAGGTTCAGCTAGATCTCAGAGATGTGCTACTGGGGCAGAATATTTCTGTGTTCTTCCCCTTTCCGGTTTAAGAATAACAAAATAAGGAAATGATTGTAAATTATGAATTATGAGAAGTACTGATATTTATACCACTGAAAGTTAAATTACATGTCGCTGATAATTTAAAAAGTAAATATTTTCTGTGGAGTTAATGCTTTCTGAAAGATACAATCCTGTTGAAAGACAAATTTTCACAGAGAAAAATTTATACTCAGTTTCAGATAAGTTTCTTTGAACTATGTTATTAAACAATTGTTCTCATTGATTTGTTGGTAATATATTCAATATTTAATACTGTACTGTCTGTACAGTATTAAAGTCAGTTACCTGTGGCAATATCTATTTAATGTTCTGGTTTTAGAATATCAGAATTAATACAAAGCTGTCCAGAGAGTATTTTGAGGTTCTGCAGTCCTCTCTGAATGGATCATATCATTATGTGAAAGCAATAAAGAAGGGTCAGACCATTATTGATGCTGCACTGACATCGGTAGTAGATCAGGTATGTTCTTATAATAACTATTCTGATTTACTTGTACAGTAGTGACTTAATAGTGACATAGTAAAAGGAAATTTAAGAATTACATGAGTCTAAGCTGGTTTTTTTAAAACAGATTGAGAACCAAATTCTAAAATCCTTACTGCAGGAAAACTGTCAATTAAGTCAGCAAGATTTGCTTAAATAAAAACAGTGGAATTTTGCTACCAAGTGTGTGGGAAACACATGTTAAACTAATGGTGCACAGCACGGATTTTTTTTTTTCATGGTGGATACTTATGTGGGCACCTATAGTTTCCTTGTGCTGGTGCAAAGGTCCTCTCACATTCTCTGAGTGATTCTTACAATTTATCGTGGTAGGATCATCAGTGTCATATCCTGGCCTTATTCTTCCTTCAGTTACATTTGGAAAGTTTTCTGTCATTTGGTAAGTGATGCTAAGTGCTGGAATGAAAATCTGCCAAGTCTATCAGCCTGCAAATTTCTTCAAATTAATAATCATTAACTTTCTGCTAGTTGGGCAGGATGCTGGTTGGATGGCTAACTAGCACACATGTTCTGAAAGTGATTCACTTTTGCTTGAAACTTGGAAGAATTCAACACTTTGAGACATTTGCTGTGAAATCATTTTAGTGATTCCTTGAGCAGCATTTAGTAGATCCCTGTATCTGATAAGCTGTGCTCATTCTCTGTCAGAGAGATACTCTTGAATGAAATGAGCTCTACTGAGAGCTGTTCACGTTTTACTTCAGAACTCCAGTAAGAAATGGTATGTGGTGCCAGAGGGCTATGGTATTGCAGTTACAGCAAAGCTGTAAAGGGCTGTGTTTTGGGGTGATTTGAGGAATGGGTGTTAAGGCTGAGTTTCATCTTCACCTGCTGTGGAGTGGAATGAACAAAGCATATATGCAGGCGTGGCATTAACAAATTAGTTCTCCAGATGGTCTCAAAAACTACGAGTAGTGAAAGATTGTATTTCTTATGGCTGTTTGCCTTTTAAGTGACTCTGTGCACCTGTATCTCCATAGCCATATTCCTCATTTAATACATTGTAACACTGTAAGTGACCCTAAATAATTGTTTTAATTTCTCTCCGAGATGTTGTAAACAGCTTGTCTATATATAAGCAGTAGACATTAATTCTGGGAAGCCATTTGTAATACTGTGCTGTTCCTTTTTGTAGGATGGAGGTGTTCATACATTACCAGTTCCAGTGCGAAACCAGCAAGATGTAGAAATATATGTTCCCATAGTTCTTTTGCCCAGCATTTTGACATTTCCTTGGCAGCCAAAAGCCGGAGTTTACCAGTACACCATACAGGTATGCCAAAGAAGTATCTGAATGCAGGAGGTGCTGCTCAGGCAGACTCAGAGAAGCCTGTAACCTCTTCTATAGGGTTGATTTTTGGATACTTCAGGCATGGTGATAGCCAAAATGTGATTTGGAGTAGTTTTGTTGGATGTTAGTTGTGACAATTAATGTAGAGTTTAAAAAAAAGTACACAAAGTACATACAGAGTGGTTTGGAATTACATAAAAAATGCCAGTTACCAAACTTCATGGTAATAATTAAAGGTGACCATTTACTTTAAAGGGATGGGAGGATGGGAGCTTGAATTGGAGTGTGAAGTGACTGCACAAAGGGCATTGCAAGATTAAAGAGCCTCCCAGCCTTTGACAACAGTATCCTCCATTCACCACACATCTCATGCTTCTAATAAAAAGTTATAGGGAGACAAATTTAATTTACAGTGTGCCTGTCTAGAAGGACTTTTTTCTTGCATTCCTCATGTGTGTCTTTATGCTCTATGAAGCACATGGCTTTTCTTCCAGTATCCAAAGTATAGTCTAACTGGGGAAAAGAACACTCTGCTTCCTCAGCCCAGACTCTTATCCCAGTACAATGATACCCAGATCCTGCACTCAAGCACAGTTCCTCCTACCTCTCCCTTTTAACATGAAATAGTGCTGAGTTTTGGGTCTCTCTTCTAGTGAACAGTGTACTAAAAGAGGTACATCTGAGGTAAACAAATCAATCTCATAAGGAGAAATTTACACTCACTAGTGTAAATGTGAAGTTAATGCCACTTGAGTTTAGTTGCACTTTTAGTTTCTAATTTTTTACAGTACTTTTTTGAATTTTAAAAATACTTTTGATTTCTTAATTTTAATCTGAATTTTTAATTTCTGTGGGATTAGAGTTTGATTTTATTCATGCTATACCCAACCACACCAGCAGAGTGTGGTAAAAAGTCTTAGTACAAATCAGCATTTTCAGTACTTCATCATAACCTCTGCTAGACTTTTCCCAATAAGGGAAAGTAAATATGTTTTTTCTGTTTCCCACCTCTTTTACAGTTCTATTCTTGTCTCATCTTATCTTGCATATATCAACAAATATCTCACTAGAGAACATTCCTTCATGTTACTCCAATAATTGAATCAGTATTCTTCCTTTACTGTGATTTTTCTCATTAAAAACATACAAACTTTTTTTTTCTCCCAACATTTCAATTAGTTTGCATTTACTGAAACTAAGAACATTTTCCCAGTCTGCCCATTCAGCAATGCTAGTGGTTGTTTACAACAGCACACAGCTTGACTGTTGTTCCTGCCTGTAGATTAATGTTTGCCTCCTACTCGATAGTTTTTGAGTAAGGCTATCTTAAATTGGTGAATAGACTTTTTCTGAAAATAAGTGAAAAGTGACTTTTGGATCTAGCCAGATTCTATTTATAGCTGAAGTAACTCCTTCCAGATGGTATCAGAATGATTTCTAGGTTTTACTTTGTCAGCTATCTGGTTATTTGTTGATTGCTTTGATCTTACTTGTGCTAATAAGATGGCTTCTGTTGCAAGGAAAAAAAAAAAAGTGAATTACTTTTTTTTTAAACTTTTTTTCCCCTCTTGCCTTCTTTTCCCTTTAGATCCCTGAACAGCTCCCACTGAAGGAAGGTAGTAGGTACAGAGTGTCAGGCTAGCAGCTATGAAACCCCAGATCAGCCCCGTTGGCTGTCAGCAACAGAGAAACAGTGGGAACTTTCAGAAGCACAATAATCTCATGTGCCTCGCCTCGGGTCTGCCCATTTGAGAAATACTTTGCTGATTCTGAGCACTGTCAGTCCCTGGGACTTCTGCAGCTGAGGGAGAGATATTTGGGTTAGCAGCACTGTTGAGCACATATGATGTGTGTGAAGAAAGCTGAAATTTAAGTGAATGAAGGGTAGAAATCTCACCTCTTACTTCACCTTGTTTATTTGAAAGTTCTGAAGTGTTATTTTATTTGTAATTTCTCAGTAATAGCATTGTCATTGCTCACTATGTCCCTGGTTTTCATGCAAGGTATTCAAAGGTTTGGCAGATAAGAAACGTGAAACTGTATACTTTATACAATATTTGAAAGATTTTTCTCTCTGTGTTCTAGGCTCATGGTGGAAGTGGAAATTTCAGCTGGTCCTATTCTAACCAGGCAGTTGCTACAGTGACAGTCAAGGGAGTGATGACAACTGGGAGCGATATTGGCATCAGTGTTATTCAGGCAATTGATGTTCAGAATCCATTGCATTATGGAGAAATGAAGGTACAACTCTTTATTTTCCCTGGTGACTCTTGAATATGGCTTTTGAAAACAGCAAAGAAGCTGAGAATGTCACAGACGTTCCCCTTTCCAAACTGTCCCCAAGAGGCTTCCCTGCCTGCCCTGTGGCAGGTTAAGCAATCGGCTTGAGAACTTGTGCTTCTGGGCATTCAGACTCTCCACTGCATTGACTTTACTCCAAATTTTGCCCCTTCCTGATTTCCTTGGCAATTCTTTTTGTCTTGTTGAAAGTTTTGAGTGCAAAAAGCAAATAGTAATTTACTGCTGGCCCAGTCAGTTAAGCAGAAAAGCCAAACTAAACCCACGTTATTCGGGGTAAGAGATGGGGGTTTTCACTCAATATAAAAGAGTGACATGTAAGTCATCAACATATGCAAGGAAATTTCTGCCTGGATAAATAGCTGAAATGAATATAGTGCCATTTAATGAATCTAGATCATCCAGAAGAAATCACCTTTTAGGAAAAAAAAGGAGAAAAGGTGAATGAAAAATATCCCTTCCAAGCGGGATTTTGCCATCTGTGCAAAACATACCCTATTCTTAGGATTTGGTCAGGGTGGTCAGTGTGTGGTGTGGCATGGTATGAAAAATCACAGGCACAGTATGTGTAGTGGCCCTGCAGGAAAGTGTGCAAGGAGAGAGGAAAAAACTGCTGTGGTTAACAGCACTGAACACTGTAAATCTATAATCTTAAGTATTTTTTGACAGACTGTCATTGATTGGTAGATTGAGAACTGGATGAACAACAGAGCTCAGAGGGTTGTGATCAGCAGCGCAGTCTCAGTGGAGGTCTGTAGCTTGCAGTGTTCCCCACGGGTCAGTACCGGGTCTGGTCTTGTTCAGCATAATCATCAATGACTTGGATGAAGGGACAAAGTGGACCAGCCAGTTTGCTGATGGTACAGCACTGGAAGGAGTGGCTGGTGCACCAGAGGGCTGAACTGCTGTTCAGTGACACCTGGAAAGGCTGGAGACTTGGGTGGAGGGGAACCAAATTCAGCAACAAGGGCAAGCGTAGATAGAGTCCTATGCACCAGTAAAGGTTAGGGGTTGACCTCCTGGAAAGCAGCTCCAAGGAGAAGGACCTGGAAGACCTGGTGGACAACGAGTTCAGCAATGGGCCCTTGTAGCCAAGAGGATCAGTGGTGTCCTTGGGTGCCTGAAGAAGAGTGTGGCCAGCAGGTAGATCAGATCACCCTCTGCTCTGATCTAGTGAGGCCACTTCTGGAGTATTGTGGCCAGTTCTGGGCTCCAAAGTTCTGGAGAGACAAGAAACTACTGGAGAGAATCCAGAAGAGGCTTATAAAGATGCTGAGGGGACTGGAGCATCTCTGTGCCAAGGAGAGGCTGAGAGTTCTGGGGCTGTTCATCTGGAGACGAAAAGACAGAGGGGATCTGATCAATGCCGGTCAATATGTAAACAGTGGGTGGTGCTCAAAAGGATGAGGCCAGACTCTTTTCAATGGTGCCTCATGACAGGACAAGGGACAATGGGCACACGCAGGAACTGAGGAAGGTTCCACCTGAACATGAGGAAGAACTTCTTTGCTGTGAGGGTGGCAGAGCCTGGCCCAAGCTGCCCAGAGAGGCTGTGGAGTATCCTTCTCTGGAGAGATTCCAAACCTGCCTGGACAAGGAAATCCTGGGCAACGTGCTCTGGGTGACCCTGCTGGAGCAGGGGTGTTGGATGAGTGATTTCCAGAGGTTCCTTCCAACCCCTACTATTCTGTGATGTGGAAGTATTTCCTTGTGTCTTTTGGACACAGATAGTTTTCCTTAATGAAGTTGTCAGTGCTTTACTCTCTCTGTCAAGCTGTTAAGAGCTAGCAGACTTGTAATGTGAGAGAATAGAAACTAAAAGTAAGGGCTACTGTGGGGTATGTTCACTACTGTGAAGTAGTTCTGCTCTGCTACCTTCACAGATTCAGACATTTTAATCTATGCTTTAGCTCTGAGCCTTTTGTGAAGAGTTAAAGCATTGGAATGGAAACCTGACAGAGGAAACTTGCTCCTGACCTCCAAAAAACAACACTGGTTCACGGAGCACATGGGACTAACCTGGGATCCAGAGACTGGCTTTGTCTAACTGCATGGTCATAAACACAATAGGTTTGTTTATGCTGAGCAGACACTATTGAGGCTGGCAAACAACCTCCATCTGACTAAGGCTTTATAAAGGTGATGGCCATTGATTTCCGAGGGAGTGTCAAGATTGATTTAGGAAGCATGTCTTGCAAGCCCCAGGGCAGTACATCTTCCTTCCAGGATACTTGCCTGTAATTTAGCAGCTGGTGGGGAACAAGCTGGTTGAATCATATTCATACATTAGCTCTACCAAATACCTCGTAACTGTGAAGTATCCTTATATACAGCACTGCTGTTGTACTGCACTCGCTTCTGTTGCGCCAAAGTCCCTTTGGACAGAAGTGTTAAAATAAGTGTTTGGTCAAGACTGCCAAGTCTTGTTTTGGTTTGGTTTGGTTTTGTTAGTCTGCGTGTCTTGGGAATGATTTCTAATGCAATTTTACTTGCAACAGCTGCACCTACTAGTGCTGGGGTTTTTGAGGGACAAATCAGCTTGGGTTTTGTGCTCAAGATTATTTATGTCAATTCTACAAAATGGATTTGAGAGGTACTAAATTTCATGCTGAAAATAATGACTTAAATGCTCAAAATAATGACACAAATTAAAACTTGTGCAGAATTTAGTTTACAGACTTGCTCTGAGATTATTTGTTGGACAACCCAGCATGCTGCTTTTTTTGCAGTGTGACAGTTGCCAGCAGAAGATGGAGAAGTGAAATTTTTTTCAGTTAAAACTTCTTATCCTCAAACATAAGTCAAAGCCTGAAGACAGGAAAAATGCGTCTCTCTCTCTGAGCTTTCAAGCAGTGTCGTGCACAATCTGAATGGGTTATTTTTGAATGCTTTTGTTCTCGTGTTAGGAATTGCAATTCTTTGTAGAATAACTCTTCAGAGTTCTATTTACTGACCTCAGTGAGCAAGTTTTAGGAATAGTTAACTATGTTCCACAAGGACTACAGTTTTAACTCTGCACAGTATTGTATCCTGAAGCCATTTGAAGGTGGTTGGGAAGTTACTGCAAATTAAGAGCTTTGATCATAGTGATTGTTATGAAGCATGCAGTCAGTCTGTGGTGAATTCTTTAACATTAATGGAGGAAGTAGCAAATCAGAATAACAAATTAGGCAGTTACAGCTTGTTCATCAACATACCAGTTACCATAACATGGAAGATCTATTTCTGCCAGTCTTATTTCTGAAAGTAATCCTCATTTCCAAAGTCTCTTTCACATAAAGATTACTTGTTGAAGTAGAAGGTTGTTAGATTAGGCAGCATATATTTGATCACTTACTGTTGATTTCTGGCATGTTACATGTTAAAAATGTTTCGCCAACAGAAATGCAAGAAAGAAAAGAAAAAAAAAAAAACCACATTGAGGGAATGTTTGGGTCATTAATTCTCTTAAGTTCTGCATGCCCGTTGCTGTGATGATGAAGGCTGGGGAGCCTTGCTAACAATATCAGGTCTACCTCAAATATTTATGCCAGGAATATCAAGGTTGGATACTCAATCTGTCCCAGATGGTGATAGTACCTCCTGGAGATACTGTGCAACTGAGTCCACACTTCAAAATCAACAAAGCAGAAGAGAGTATTATAGAAGTAGCAGTTAAAGGTTCATCAAGCTAATATGAACTTGGACTGTTAGGGGGGAAAAAGGCACTATAGTAGTAGCAAGCTTTTCCTCAGCCTTTTTGTGACAGGTAAACACAAAAGCAATGTTGAATCCAAGAAGAATTGTTTCCACCATCACAGGGAAATCAGCAGTTGGGAGAAGTATACAAGAAGGCTAATAATGAAAATGAGGAGAGCATATTGAAGTCTATTTTTCTTTATTTTCTTTCTTTCCTTTCTTTCCTTTCTTTCCTTTCTTTCCTTTCTTTCCTTTCTTTCCTTTCTTTCCTTTCTTTCCTTTCTTTCCTTTC
>JANHGN010024843.1:0-31458 GCA_024605025.1 Megaceryle maxima
ACAAAACCAACAAAACACAAAACCCCAAAACCACACACACACAAAAACACACACACACACAAAAAAACCCCACACAAACAAACAAACAAACAAGCCACACAACCACAAAAAACCACACACAACAAAAGCCAAACTCAGGAAACAGCTGGCAACGCAAGAAAACGTGAGTACGATTTGTTCTTCAGAGAAGTTAATAAATTTACTACTACAGCAAAAGCACAAGGATTCAGAAAGGATTACATTTGATATTTGGATGATGATGACATGGTAGGGGAAAGAAATTTCTTCCTGTGCTAATGAAAACATGAAAATAATCAGAAAAACAAATAGAGGAAATCCACAGTGATTTGAATAGGATGATTAAGTAAAGAAAATCTAAAACTGAGTGTGACACAGCCTTTATTTAATGTCACTGGATATTCAAGATTAGACACTATCATCATCTCACTGGGGGAGAGCCACCAGTGAAGTTTCATGCAACTCCTTCCAATCACAGCTAATTCTACAGTGCTTCGCGTAACTAAGAACATTTTGACTAAATTCTCAGGGGGGCAAAACCCCTAGAGAACTCAATTTTGATTGTGTCAATTTATGACCTCATTGGTATCACCACATTGTGCTCCTTTTTAGCTTGAACACAGCACTCTCACGTTGTCTCACTGGGGTGAGAACAATCTGCCGGCAGAATGATTATTACAGCAAGACCCAGAACTACAACTGAAGGCTACAGTAATACAGCTCTAATGTAATCTCCACTGAAGCCAGCCACTGCCTTTGGCAACTGGAGCGGTCTCTCAGAGACCAACTTGTTCATTTTATACCAATTATCTAGTTAGGTCCAAAGTAAGCAGTTAGTACAGAAGGCTGGGTGCCCCAGGAAATGGATATTAACACAATTAATATGCAAATAAAGTACTGAAGCCAAGTGTTATCTCTCTCAGTCTCCAGCTGTACAATTTATTTGAGCAGACGATCTCTAAAGCATATGTCCTTTTTTTTCTCCTCATTCTTCTTCCACTGGTTGCTAACTGGGTTGGGTATTTTTTATATGTATAAACTCAGGCTTCTTCAGAAATGACAGTGTCCTGCTGACTTTTCTTGGGAGAACCTAACAATTGGACAACTGCAATGGCTTTTTCCCTTTCCATCTTCAACAGAGCATTATAAAGAAACCAGACAAACACCTATTTTATAAAAGACTATCAATTGGCTGTGTTCAGAACTGCATCTAAAAGTTCCTGACCTACTGCTGTTCATCACTGGTATCCTCTATTTAAGTAAGAGCCTCACAAAAAACCAGACCACAGCTTCAATGTGACATCTTTTCTGAGAGGAAAATTATTCAGGTAATTAAACAGGACTGGGCACCTCACCAAGGATCCAGAAGACTGCTCTGTCTTTTAATCCATGACAGTTTACACTTTAAACCTGTATGCAAGACCAGAGTCTTAGACTGCAAACTTTCCAGCCTTCTCACCCATTAAACACTGGTTATGCTTTCAATGCTTTACCCAAGAATACTAGACTTGATCCAGATTGGTTCATATATTTTGTTGACTGTCAGAAATTGTTGTCTTCTCATGTAAATTAAATCAATTTCATTCTGGTAAATAAAAAGTTGAACCAAACTGCCCAGATTCTAATATACGAGTACTCATTTTCACAGCGCTTGCTTTTGGCAGGTAAGAAGTTAATAGAAAACAGGTAGCATATCATTGTGAATGCTTAAGAAATTCTGCTACTTATGCTGTAAATTGAGACACAGATTTCAGTTTAACCTGCCTTCTCTCGACAGTTTATAATGAAAGTGGTTTTTTAGTCGTAACAATCGTGTAGCAGAGTAATTACAGCCTAACCTATAATGCTATGTTCTGTCTGATGGAATAAATAACTGAAGTGGCTGTTTCAACCATATGGGTAATTTATATCAAGTACTGAATAAAAACATCATAAATGGAAAATTTGTGCATATGCAGCTGTACTGAGACTCAAGCACCTATTTTCCACATTGTGTGTTTCTCCAGGCAACAGAGAGAGAAGAGAATGGGTGGTCACCCTCTTGCCTGATCCTACCACTACCATTCCACATACCTTCATTTGTAACCCAGAACCACCAACACTTTCTTCTCAAACTCAGGACTGGAAGCATGCTCCAGTTACACTACCATCTCACGGGGTGACCAACATCAAGTCTAGGCTGTTGCCATGCCGTGAAAACAGATTTAATCCTTCCATGCATGTGCAGGATATTTTGACTCCAGGATTTTTATAAAGCTTGTTTTTAAAAAGGATGTCAGGCCTTAGCTAACTAGAAATCTAAGCATCATATGAAAGCTGAGTTTTTGATGAATGAAGCCCAAGGTAGTGAAAACTTCCACAAAAGCACAAAATTAAGCAACTAAAAATATAAAACTATTTTTAAGTAACATGCTGCAATTTCTACTATAAAGTAAAGGGTCTTTGGTGGGCCAAAATTTATCACTACAATAATGATCGTGACATTTGCTACCATACTCATAGTAATTATTATAGAACAGGGGCTTCAAAAGTCTGTGAACATTCTTTAGTTGTACAGTATGACATAAATTCTCAGTTTCTGCTCTTAATTCTCTACTTATTATAAATCCAGTGAAACTGACAAAACATTACATTTTATTCATGGCTTTCTCCCAGCTCAGTGAAAATTAATTTGGATGCATTTCATTAGGATATATCAGAAGAGCATAACACTCTCTGCCTTTTTTTTTTTTTTTTCCCCAGTTTGTTTCTTTCTGTTTGTTTGGAGCTTTGTTGTTGTTTTGGTTTTGTTGGGTTTTTTTGTTAGGTTTTTTTTTTGTTATAAATATCAAGCTTTGTTTTAGATGGATTAGGTCAGAGTCTAATACATGAACACTACTTGGAAAAATAACATCCATTAAAATAACTTCTATGCACAAGCATTTGCAAACTAGAAATTGCCCTTTGACCACCTCAGCAGTAATCAATAATGTCTGTAAAACACTCCATCTGGTTCCCTATTTCTGCAGATACCTTTTTCCTATCTTACTGGAAGTCTACATGGCTTCAAAATCTACTGTATAAAATCAAAGGAAAAAAAAAAAAAAAAAAAAGGCAAAACACCAATAATCTTTGTGTCTGACAAGCACAAAGGCAACACTTCTACCCAAGGGAATCCTTAAACCACAGCTGCCTAGAGACACTCTTCTGGAGAAGCATCACAGCAAGCTTTCCCTATCATGGTCCTCTCAAGGCACACACTTTTGGCCACTGTTGGTAGGAGTCTTGGTACATCCCAGCGTGGCTTTGTGAATGTTCTCATAGGTGCCCTTCATAATAATTCAGACTGCATACAGGCAGAGCTGCTCTGAAACACAAAAAGTACATAATGCTTGAGGGCTTTGACAGACTCCTACCAGTTATTATTAACTGCTTGAAGACCATTTAAAGACTTCAGAGAACTGTTTCCTACTCAACTGCCAACAGTCATCAAATCATTAACATAAAACCAGACTGTTCTCTTACTGTTATTGTTTACATTGTCAGGGAGCACTTCGTCATCCTTCCAGCCAGGTATTTCAAGCCTTTATACACAATCACCCCAGAATCTATAGGTTAACTTGTTTGTATCTGTGAACTAGCAGTACTCCATAGACACAAAATTATATTTATTGATCTCAGCATTTTAAAAAGAAATTACAGATATAATAGATAGTACCATATACACTCTGTCACTCCTGAGACTCAACTCTGGTCCCACTGAAAAGGGGGAAAACTTCAGCTTCTACACAAGACTACTCTTATTTTCACAGTTTCTTCATATTTTAAAACATTACTCCAAGTGTAGCATCTATCTATTGAAGGTCAAATGTGATGCCCCCAGGAAATGCTATCATGAGTGACCTACTTAGAATGACAAAAATACATTATTTACACTCTTCCCAAGACAAACCGTGCAGCAATTTTCAGAAAGCCCCTTACGAGCATAAGAAATTAAAACTGCAGCCTTCGCTATGGCCTCAGGCCACCACCCGCACACCCCGGGTCATTTTAAACACTGCCCAGCCCTCCTCAGAACCCGCTCTGCCCCGGTACATGACCGAAGGTACGGCAGCTTCAGGCCAAGCCGGTGAGCGAGGAGGAGGTGGCGGTCCCGGGCGGCAGGGACCCGGGGGAAGGAGGGGGCGCTGGCAGGAGCCGGGCTGGGAAGCGACCCCTCGCAGCCGTCGCCCGCGGCCCTGTCCCCGCCGCCGGGAGCCCTTCACGCCCTCCTCACGGTCACGTCAAAGAAGTCCCCGGCAAGAACCGGTGAGTGCCCGGGCGGAGCGGGGGGACTTGTCCCGCTCCTCAGCTTTCCGCCAGCTCAGCTTTGCCACGTGAGGGAAACAAAAGAAAAAAAAGGGGGGTGGGGGAAAGCAGAAGTTGCCCGTTTCTGTCTAAAATTCCGGGCAAGGTCACGATGTGAAACCGGAAGCCCACGATACGGTACCGACTTCGGGCCTCCCGCTGCCGGCCAGGACGCGACAGGCTGTAACCCCAGCTGAGTCCCCTCTGTCCACCCCCCCCTCCCCGGTTATGTAACGCACTGGCACAGGCTCCGCCGGCGCCCCGCCGGAGGAGACACCTCCGCGGGGCCGGGCAGCGCTGCCCTCTCCTCACCTCCCCAGCCGTCCCGCCGATCGTGGAGGGCCGTCCCGAGTGCCGCTTGCCCTCTCCGCAGGTACCTGTCCCGGAGGCAGAACAAGGGGAGGAGGGAGCCCGAGGGCCACCTACCTCCGCCCGTCCGTGCCGGCGCCACCTGCACCAGGTGTCTCACAGCGTCGCCCGCCCTCCGCGGAGCCCCCTGCGACCGCCCCGCCGAGGGGGAGGGACGCGGGGCAAACACGGCGAAGAGGAAGAGAAGCCAGTCGAAACGCTAACCCTCCACCTCCCCTGCTCCTGTGAACCGCTCGCTCTACCACCTCCTTCCCCGTAGAACAACAAACACGGCAGAACCCGGCGTGCGGGGCGGGCACAGCTCGGGAGCCGGCGGTGGCGAGGGGCCCCTCTACTCCCCCGGCCTGTTCCGCTCCCCTAGTCCCACGTCTCTCCTCCGCGAAGCCACCCAGAAAAGGAAACAAACAAACAACCCAAAACCAAACAACAAACACAAAATACTAAAAAATGAAAGAAGGAAATCACAACGCACCCGGCGTGTCCTCCTGGCATGCGTCGCTCCAGGGCTGCGTATAGCGGGGGCAGCCGAGGTACGAGGGGGCAGCAGCTCCCTCCCGTCCCCGCTACCCACCGGCAGAGGCGGCGGTGAGGTGCGGGGCGAGGCAGGGATGGAGCCGGAGGCGGGGGGAGTAAACCTGCGCTCCACACACTGGAGCGCGCCTGGGTCCCTTACGCGACACACAACCGCGTTTCCCCGGCTCGGTGCTGGCGCGTTGCTGTTTGTTCCCTGGCTTTTTCCTGTCCCCGACTTTCCCCTTGGAAGCCCAGCGGCAACGGCGGCCGCCGGTACCTGCGTGGGAGGTGCGCCCCGGCAGCTGCAGCGCCGCCCGGCAGCCGCTCCCCGCTGCCCGCCCCTCGGCAGCCGCCTGCAACCAGGAAGAAGCGGCGGGCGAGGGCAGCTGCCGTACCCCGCATGCCGCAGGCGGGGAGCAGGGGACGCCTGAGGGCGAAGGAGGGATGGGAACCCCTTACCCGGCTCGGGTGGGCACCACTTTCCTACCGGGTATGGGAGGCGAGTGAGCTCGGACCCACTGGGAGCTGGATTTGGCCACGGCTCCGGCGAGGCAAGCGGTGGTAACCTGCCAGCCGCGCCCGCCTGGCTGCCCGCTGCCCTCTCGGGCTTGACAGGCCGGTAACTTGTTCCCATAACTTGGCTAATGCGATTTTAATAAACTTGACTCTTGGGGGAAAAAAAAAGCTACTTGCAATTTTAGACTAAAAGTCATGTGCCCACAACAGATACTTGAGTAACTGAGCAGGAGTCCCAGGGCATCGTGACGCACCATTCCAGGGGGAACCTCATACTATCAGATGGGCTTCCTGCAGCCCCTGACTCAGTGCAACCTTAGCGTGAGATGCAGGCAAATTTAGGCCACTTTCGTGGGAAGTTTCACAGCATGAGCCCTGAGGGTGGGGCAGTTTGGGGTTTAGAGGGAACACCAACAGCCCTTTGAGTTTCATCGGACATTTGGGGGTAGGGAAGCAGTTCACTTTTTATGAGTACTTTGGGCAAATAATACTTGTTTCTATTCCGTGTGAAAATGCAAACAGAGGAAGTAAATTTATAGATAGTTGTGGGTTTTTTAAGAATTCAACTTTATTTGGAAGGTTCATTGGTAATTGATTATTTATCTGTTTCACCTGTCAAGTGCATCATGTTTAAACATCACAGACGGCGAGCTTTTAAGTCAGCTACCCACTATTCTTTAAATTCATAAAGTTTTTTTGGCTTGCTATTTATCTTTAGAAATGGAGAAGGTTTTGGAAAAATATTTTGGGACAGATTTTTAACTGTATGTTCTTATGGATAAACAGGTATCTGGATAAATATTTTTATTGTATGAAAGGAGCATCCTGCCAGTAATTCCCTACAGTGTAAAGCTGAGAAGTTTGCAATATTATTCTTTATGATTGGTATGAAGGCTACCATAGACCATGCTGAAACCTGAAGATAAAATGCTTGAGTGAGAGTTAAAAACGATCACGGAAAGAAGGAAAGCTTGCAGAGGAAGAATAGATGGAATATCACTATTATGAGCAATTCAAAGTCTGGGAATTTTATATTAAGACTACAGAAAATGCTGCTTTGAATCATTCTTTTTCCTCACACTGCTTCAATGGCCAAGAGATAGAACTTTCTTTTCTTGGAACTGTGAGGAACACATTAATGGAGTTTGATAGTTAAGCTTTATGGCTACTTTTACTTTTAAATGGTAACTTTGTTAAAAAGCATGACAAAAAGAAACCACTATTTATCAACTTTAAAACACAACACTCAATTTCAGTCTTCAGGTAGTCATCTCTGCCTTTTTTTTTTCCATAAAATCTCAGGGGGAAAAATATTAAATCCAAAATTTCAGGGAAAAAATTAGATCCAAAATCTCATCTGACCACATTCTCAGAAGGCAGATGAATAAATCATGGTAAAGATACTAGAACCCCAATCTTGCATACTTTCATATTACATGTAGTTTTGAGCTGGAGTAATTATCCTGCAGTTAGGAGGTCATGGATTTACACATGTGACCATATTTTTGCATACAGATGTGCATATGCTTTTTGATATATATATAAATACTTCTGTGTGTCTGTGTCTATATAAGATTATGCACGGCTGCTCTGTTGAGGCCTAGGGGTATAGAAGGTGTGAGGAGAGTCACAATTGCAAAATGTGGACTGTTGTACATTATGTGGAAAACAAAAAGATCTGGAAAACCTCTTGCCCTTTTACAGCTGTGTTTTATGGCATAGCTACATCAGCTCTCAAGTGTTGAACATCTCCCTCTACTTTCAGTTTGTAGTTTTCCTTATTATATGTAGGCAGATGTCAGTATGCTCAGTTATGCGTGCTCTTAAGACTTAAACTTTAAAAAAACCTAGAAGCACTGGACAGCATTGACAGCTAGAAATGTAGACATTCTGATTTTTCCCTGATAATTCTGCTGCTAATGAATACTAGCTCCCAGATATTCTTCATGAGGAAAGCCAGTGTCTGTGTTCAGCACCAACATGTCCAGGTCCACAAAGCCAGTATTGTTTCTTTTTCCTATTGTGTGGAGAAAACTAAAATGTTGTCTTCTTTTTTAAATATTCCCCAGACACTATTTCACCCTTGCTCTTAGGGTCACTGTAAAGAACTCAGTCTGAATAAATGACAGTAGGAAAACAAGTGACACAGGGAAATTAATCTTGATTATTTTTTTTTAATTAACTGTCCGGTAAAAATTGCTTGAGTCAAGTATAAAGTGTTCCTTTATGCAGATCAGAGAAAGGCAATCGAAGGAAAGCAGAATTTGCACAATATTTCATATGCAATCTTGTACAAGAATTGGCCATTTATTAGTCCTAATGAGAAACAATTGACCTGGTTGGCCAATAGGTTAGACTTATTAGGGAAATGGTAGTTTGGGTGTGAAAGCCTCATAATGGGTAACCAGAGCAATATCATATAAACTCAAAGAATTATATAATTAAAATTCACAGGATGCTATTGTGTTAAGATGAAAGAACAGCTATTCACTTTCAAGAACTGAAAAAGGCAAATGGCAAGATGCTGTAATGAGGAACCATCACTGAGACAGTGGTGATTGCTGATGCAAGATTAACGATATCAAGCCCTACATGCAGAGGAAACATAATTAAATCTAATTATGAACTCATTGAGATTTTTCATGAATGGACCTTCAGTGAGCTCTAGATGATAAAACCTTAATTTAAGCCTTAAAATCAACTCTTAATTAAAAAGACTTATGAGGTTGCTGTATTTCATAAAACCTTTTATTATGAGCCTTTGAATATCACAAGACAATGCTTACCATACTTTTATAAGTAGAATCAGAACAAATTCTAAGTACTTTTTTTTTTTTTTTTTTCCAAGAAGACTGATACGAGTGTCATTTCAGCAAGGGCTTGTTAGAGCAATCTCTCAGACTGTGTACGTAAGCAAACAGAGCACCATTACCTGCAGAGGCTGAGATCTATCACAGACTGGGAGCTATGTGTTAGTAACTGATGAATCCCAAAACTAGACTTGGTTGCTGAGAATTTTCTATGTGGTCATGGTGGTTAAACTTTAGAAGATTTCTGCCAAATATTTAGACAAATGGTTCAAAATACGCCCTCCTTCAGAAAATACCTGTGAAAGGGGCAGTGAAAAAGCCACTGTTTCTGAAACCTTTGAGTCTTAAACATATTGCATTTTTATTTTCTAAATGAACCTTGAGAATCAAGGAGGTGTTCTGCAGCCACAAGGGGACAGACCCTCTTCAGAAATGTTGTTAGAATTTATAGTTTCTACTACCCATGAGTGTAATTAAGGCATATGACCTCATTGTAGATATGCATTGGAAAGCAAATCTTTCTCCCGGTAAATCATATTCCCTACTGGATGAAAACAGCACTGAATGAATGACAGTGGAATAGATATTGACAGTCCTTACAAATAATATGTTATATCCTTGCCTGAATAAGAAAGAAAAGCAATCGTTTACAGAAATGCTGTCATGTAAAGATTTGAGTGATATTACATTTTGGAAAAGGAATAACCAAACAATGATCAAACAAGAATTTTTGTTCGGTATTGTTTAACTATTTTATCTTCAAATTGTAAAGCATTTGTAAAGCATTTTCCAAGAGATGAGCTTTATTTTTATGACACCAACAATAGCCTGTTTGCTGAAAAAGATCAAAAAAGCTCAGTAACAGGTGATTGTAGCAGGACAGGATTGTGGAGAAGAGCATAGGAGACTTTCAAACTAATTTTCTCCATTTTGTAGGTTTTTGTCTCTGTCTAATTGTTGCCTCTGACAACCCAGTTTTGTGTAAAACTGGTCACCTCAGGATATTTCAAACAGAGCTCATGCACTGCTAGAATATTGGTTAAAAAATCCTATGATAAAAGGAGTTTTTACTCTTCTGTTTCTTCTAACTCAAACACTCCAGCTAATTGAAAATTTAGTTGAAAATATTTGATGTGTTTAAGTGCTATTAAGCACATTACCATGTTTCTGTTTTTCACTAGCACTTAATTGGTAGAGAAAACACGCCTGAGGTATGTGGTTAATTTACAAATGAACGAATAGAAAACCAGCCTGTGTATAAATACCTCATCACTTACACAAATTAAACAGTCCATAGTCCCATGAAGTACTTATGGATGTGTGCACATACACATACATGCGATAAATATATATCCTTTTTTTCTTAAGCCACAATAGAGTGTAGTAAAGGCTTCTGTGAGCAGCTGGAAAGCTAACTTGAAGAGGGGCAGAAATTCATATATCCAGGGCTCTACCTACTCTGAACCTCTGTTCTTCTCCTTTTCCCCTTTCTAGTTACTACACCTTGGCTTACATTGCATGTTCTTCAGAACTGGGACTTCTCTTTGCGATGACCAGCACAACACTTCCTCTATTTCAGTATAAATGTTTCTAAAATAGCAGTACTCACTCAGCACAGTATCGGAGGAAGTTCTGCCCGTCTGTGTCTCCATTTTGCAGTGTGTTGAAGTGCTGGTTGGTTTTCAGTACCAGCTGGTGGGAGCCATTTGAGAAAACAGCCTGATTGCAGAGATGTGATATCTCTGACTGATATCTAAGTAATATCACACTGAACCCAGAAACAAATGTTGCATATGGGACTGTCCAGTTGGAAGTCCTTTTACTTGTCCTCGTGATAAAAAGAAACAGTGCCTTTGCTCAGTTTGAAAAAAGATTTACAAGTCCTCAAGTGAAAGTTCCCAAAAAGGGTAATTGGAAAAAAAAACAGGTTTAGAACATAAAAATTGATTCTGTGTACTTACCAATAAGAGTGATTGCCTGGCACCCACAAGGAAATAACACATTTATTATTCTTTACATAATCATAAGATTCTGACATTTGAACTTACAAATTCATTTTTATAAGGGAAATAAAAGATGTATTAAGATATGTGATAAAAGATAATGACAATATAATTTTGTTTGTTTCAGTGTAATTCTTGAAATGAAAATCTGCAAAGGCTGAAATTTGTATTCCATGCAAGTTGTGATCACCTAGCTCTTGAATTCAGTGCATTTTGAAACTAAATCACAGAATGCAGATGAAGTACGTTATGTCTTTACAAGTAATGTGTGCTCAGATCTGTTTTACCCTAAGTAAAACATGTTCTTGAAATCTGAAACACGATAGCCATCATTATATTTTCTCTTGTTGCTAAAGAGAGAAGCTCTAGTCACTGTGTGGGCAGACATCTACAAAGCTCTGCTTTATTGCTATTCAACGCATTTCCAGTGAGAGGAAGTCAACCAGCCTCACATGTAAAACATACTCCAGGATGCCTGAATACAGCCCAATCAGTATCAGCACAGAAAAAACAGCACACATTTCTAATAACTGAACTGGGGCCTTCCCCTCCTCATGGTATCCTCTCCTGCTGCAAAAACAATCACATTTTGCAGCTGGGATTCAGCTTTGTATGATGGGAAATCATGGTATTTTTCTGGTTTGCTGTTACATACTCCAGAAGGATTTGAAAACAAGCAGTTTTCAGTAGAAATCTATGCAAAGTGCACAATTACAGGGCATGTACTGTTTGTACTGCCTTCTCTTTTTTCCCCACCAGGAAATACTTTTCTCTCTCATACATGGCAGTGTGCTAACACCTATCTTTATCTTTTCTTTCAGTTGGAGCAGATCAAATAGCGAGTGCAGTGTAAATAAGAAGGAATTCTACCAACTATGCTTACAATGCTTGTTTATAATAAAGTGCACATAACCTCATTCTGCTATCGATTTCAGCTAGAGTCATCAATGTGTAACATTCCCTCTCCCAGATTCTACATTTGCAAAGTGTTTAAGTTATCAGATTGAAGGTGAACAGCAAAAGGAAATTAGCTGCAGCTGTAAAGTCTTGTTTTGAGAAAGGAGAATACAGTACCCTTGCAGGGTGTTGCATCACTACAATGAAACAGGTCCAGAAGGAATGAAAGTCAGTAGCATTTTTAAAGATGAGCATGGTAGTAGCCCAGTATGTACCAGATATTGTCTATTCCTGGTGATGTCATTTGACCAGCAGGTGTGTATTGAGTTATGCTATGAGGTAAGCAAATAGCAAAGTAGAATGAGGGTGGCTTTCAGCAGCAGTTCATTCCTTTCCAGTGTGCACTGGACTGCATTGCTTAACGCCAGAGTTTACCCCAAATTCAGAGCTGGTGGATAGGAAGGTAATTCAAACCTCAATCACAAAGTGCTTCAGGTTTATACACATAATAAATTTCACCATAATAAAAGACTGATATTTGGACTGACTATGAAAAAGACTGAAAAGAAGAAAGCAAAAGTCTGAATCTATTAGACAGATACAATATTGAGTAATCACTGTAAACACAGTTCTTATCTTGTCTTCATGAGCAATTATAAGCCTAAAAGCATTGTCTTCAATTCCTTTACTATTTCTGATTTTTTTTTCCACTCATCCATCTGCAGGAGATTCTTGTGGTCACAATGTAAGAAGACTCAACTTTGCAAAGCCGGAGCCTCCAAACATTCAGATGGTAAAGGAACGTCCTGGAAGTTTCAAGTGGCTTAATTAAGCAGGTTGATTTTTATCTTTCCCCCACAGCCAATATTGAAAACTTGAAAACCTCAGAACAACTCTGGATTTGACTAAGACAAACTTTCCATTTCTTGGCCAAAACAAATAGAAGGTATGATAGGATAATGCTACTGGATATTCATTTTAACCTGCATGGTAGATCTAAATTATCAATACTAACAACCCATATGGATTTTTAGACATTGCAAAACCTAAGTTTGCTTGTTTGTTTTTGCATAGAGAAAGCAACATTCTGCTCTGTCCTATTATAAGAAACAGCTCAAACAATGTTTTGGAGACAGTAGGGAAGGATATAGCCCAAATAAATTGTTTTCCCAAATAACTGAAATTTGGTAAGCTTGTAAGTGACCAAAGCTGAGTCTTCCAATGAGTGGTGTTGACCACCTGGAAATATTTCCAGGTGTATGTGTGAACAATTCTGTTGCTAATATTTAGGTATTTGACAATGTATTTGATACAAATGACTTCTAAAAAAATATATGATATCTAGGAACAGGACTAAGTGCATCCAGCTGTTTCCAAAAATACACTACCATATACACTACCAAATAGATTTTAAGACATTATTGGATCACTGTCATAATAGAAATGTAGAGCTTCTTTTTATTTAGTTGTTTTCAATTTTAAAGCTGCCTCTTGAAGGAAAATGAATAGGTATCAGAGATAGCAATCATCTATCATGTTGCTGGTAAGCTTTTCCATTCCTGATAATCTCTAGTTACTAGTATGAAACTTCATTTTCATTAATGGAGTTACACTGAAAAAAAAGTAATAAACAAGATTTTTTTTTTTTTTTTTAAAGATTAGCTAGGTAGGTAGTATGAAGGAAGGTGTCAGTAAGAGAAGGTTCACTTAAAAAACAGAAGACATAACACAAAAAAGGTGAATAAAAATATAGCTTTTTTTTTTTTTAAAGTAATTCAGACAGAAGTCAGGCTTGAATAGATAACAGAAAGCAGAGGACTTGGTGTTTATTCCATGTAATGAAGAATTAATCAAGCATATTTAAAAAAAAAAAAAAATTAATTTCTCAGACCACTGATTCTCTGGGAAAAATAATTAATTGACAATGATTAATTGGATTTATCTGTCAGATGAGATGCATTTTCTTCTTTTATTTTTACTAGAGGCTGCCTGGCTGGGGGTGCTGAGGCTGGCAAGCCTTGAGCTGGCACTGGAGGCTGGACAGGGAAGCAGGAGATCAAGGTCATGGCCTCAGGCCTGCAGCAGGATAGACCAGAGCAGTGTCCCTGTCCCTCCTGCAGCAGAAGGGCTCTGCCAAGCCCACCCTGGGCACCCGCTGCCAGGCCACCAGCCCAGTTCCAGTCACCAAGTGATTTTATTATTACAAGAAGATAAAGTGATTTTTATTTTGTTCACTTCACGATGCTCAAAATGTTACTTTTCACACTATAGAATGGATGTGACAGCATTTGGCATGGAAGGACTCAGCAGAAGATGTTGCAACTTCATTTAGTTGTGCTGATTGATAAAGATCTGCAGTAAAATGTGCCAGCAAATTGTGTTGTATTAGTTTATTCTGGTGATTCTCTAATCATTCATCTAATAAATAGCAGTTAACTAAAAGAAAGAGCTTTATTTGTCACAGAGTTAGAAGTCAAACTTTTAGCATTTCCTGTGAAAAGGCAGAGGAAAAAGTACTTCTAAAATGACTTTGCAACATCTGCTTTATTTGAAGTCATTGTGGAATCAAAACTACACACAATACCATCTTACCATACCCTACCTCCTCAGGGATTTCTTTTTCTCAATTTTTTTTTTTTTTAACATGGAACGAAACCTACATTAGAATTGCAAATTTTCATGCTACAATGTTTTCTAATGAGCTGTTTCTGTCACCAATAATAGTAATTAAAGAAAAAGGCCATTTTTCAAGCCTGTATGTACATCTAAATTTGGGAAGTTAAGAAAAACCCATCTCAGATATAAAAAGGTGACTTGGGTGGGACAAAACCCCATTTTTTTTCATACCAGAAATGCTGGAAGAAGAATATCAGCTAACAGCAAAGCAATGGGTGCCTTAAATCATCAAAATGGGCAAAAGTTCTTTTAGAAACTCGCACTGACTTGTGGTCTTGCACACACGTGGGCCCAGGGGAGCTGCAGCAGCTGCTGTCTTCCGGAGCTGGAGAGCTGCAGGAGGATTCTGATGCTGCCTGGCTGGGCCTGCTGGGGACGGTGAGCACTGAGCTGGCACTGGAGGCTGTAAGGGGAAGCAGGAAGGCGAAGGGCATGGCCCCCAGACATACAGCAGGATACACCAGAGACACCAGCTGTGCCCTGGTGTGATGGAACAGCTCCTACCTGGATGCAGCCCCTGTGGAAACAGGCGTGTTCACATACCAGACACACCATGGTGCTGTAGGACTTTCTGTCCTCGACTAGGTCAAGGCAGATGAGACAAGTGATGTTCTCCTGCAGAGCCATCTGTACTGCCTGCTCTGGGCAGTGTTCCCACCAGAAGGACCTGGGCAGAAGAGGAAAGAGATGGGTGATGTGTGAAGTGCTGGGTCCTTCCCTGGTGGTGCCAGCAAGGAGGGGAGAGGAGGTACAGAGGAACATACTGTGTGATGTACGAATCCTCTGCAGCACAGGGGAGGTGGAAGCTGCATTCACAGCCCATCTCCCAGCTGGTGATGGCAACCCCACTCTTGACACAGATCTCCCTGATCATGTCCGGTCCTCACCTTCTGTGCTGCCTGCTTGATGGCACATCTAATCTCATTCCAGACATAACACATCCATCCATCCATCTTGCTTGACAGGATGCCGATAAAACTGTATGGCAAAAAACTACAGAATAGAAGAGAGAAGGTGCTGATGGGGAGAATGGGGCAGGGGATCCCATGGGAAAGTGAGAGGGATCCCAGAGGAACTCACCAGACAAAACCTATGGGCACAGAACCCCAGCATCTCAATCCTGCGACCACAGATCTCTGGGTCGGCCACTTCCCGGTGACAGAACATGCAAACTGGAGGGGAGAGAGCAGATGGCAGCAGGGTGAGCAGCTCTGCAGGGCAGGGGGAGCATCCTTCAGGTATTGCCCCCTTGGCTTGCTCTGTCCCTGCCTGACTGGCTGATGGGCAGGGCTGGAGGCTTTGCAGAGGAAGGGGGCATGGCAGGCATGGGGGTCCCTGCAGGTGCCCACTGCCCAGCCTGGGATCCCCTTGCTGAGGAGACCATGGACCCAGCCCCAGAGTGCTTGGGGAGCTCCTGCCTTCCCCTGCCATCACTCTCAGTCCCATGCTGACAGCTCCAGTGGCCCCTCAAACATGCTGCAGGATGAATGCTTTGCTCTCACCCTGCTCCATGGAGTTGAGGGTCTTCTCTTTCTGACAGGGCAAACTCCAACAGCAAGTGCTTGCAGTCTGAGCCCCAGCAGGGCTTGGATTGTCTGTACAAACACCCCTCTGCTGACTCTGAGTTCCATTTGTAGAAAATTAGTTTAGAGATGGGGAACACTAAGTGAAAGCATGAAGTGCTTGAATGTGCTCCCATGGCCTTGTATGTGTTCTGTCTGCAGCAGTGCACAAGTACAATTGATGGTCTCTCTTGGGGTTGCTCCTTGATGTCTCAGTAGTTCTCTAACTCTGTCATCTGCACTGATGACAGCATGCATGCCTTAAAAGTCACACACGTGTGATGTTTTTGGTAGTCCAAAATATCCTGATGAGGACTAATCAAGAGGCATGATGGTGGTCATTGAATTAAGGAATGTAGCCACTGTGCCAGACCACAACAGATGTTACTTACAGCTGTTGCAGTTTTATGGAGGCAAGATCACATGCAAGGTTTGAGAAGAAATCTTTTTGTTAACTTTCCTATGCAAGCCCAGAGTAGGGGTCAGGTGATGCTAGATGAAAGAGCTGTTTGTCGAACTAAGTATCTTCTTCTGCCATTTTTCTCCTGAGTAGACCTATCTGTAAAGATTTGTTTTCTTAAAACTGGTAATAAAAATGAAGTAGAGGCTAAGCATCGGAAGAAAAATATTGTGTATTTATGCTGTCTTTGCTCCAGTACTACTTCTAGTAAAACCAAAGATGTTTGTTTGTGCATGTAAATGACTGTCACCAAGCAGAGAGGTGACAGAAATGGTGAAAGGGCAAAACCCATCTACATTGCATAAATGACTATGTGCTGTCTTTGGTTAGTGGGATGAAACATCCAGTGTTCAATGTTTGAAAAGAATGCCCTTTTTCTAAAATGAAGATAATGTGAATATACTTATTGTTGTACAGCTTACATAGCTGTGGAAAGACTGAAATCCGATGCATCACCAAGAGAGATGATGTAAATTGGAAAGCTGTCATTTCAAGGGAAAAAAGTACTTAAAATGGAAAGAAGAAAAAAAAAAACAAAACTACTTACTTGTCTGCATGAAACTGAATTTCCAAGTAGAAACAAAGCAAATCAAAACCAAACCAGGTCAAGATGTATTTGTGAATGCTTTTTATACTTACTATCAGCACCTTCATTAAGGAACAGCCAAATTCAATGAGTCAATGAGTTTAGAATTGGAGTATATTCATATGATGTAGTGTGTTTTAATAGTTCCATAAAAATAGTCAAATTTTCAAGTTTCAGCCCAGAGCATCCAGTTCTAGGTACATGTTTGGAAAACTCTCTGTAACTTGATAAACTTGTGAAGACCAACATTTACAGTTATAGTTTGTAATTATATAGTGATACAAAAATTAATCACAGCTGAACAGATGCAAGTGGCTGCAACTATCCCAGCAAAAATGCCAGTGTGAGAAGGTTTTTGTAGACCAGGCTTATCTAGTGTTCAGCTTTAGCCCAAGGAAGTCTTTTTCTGAAAGTAGCTCTGTTTGTCATCCTTATTATGTTAACGTTATATATGTTGTCTTCAGATTACCTTGTATAATGTTTCCTTCACATGTCATAAATCACTGCATATCACAAGAGTGATTGTATGCCATGGCTTCTCTCCTGCAATTTTCTATCAAGGTCATTGAAAACCTGAAAAAAATCAAGTCCTTAGAAGTTAACAAATGAATAAAACATTTTTCTAGATATGTTTTAAACAAAATTCAAATTAATAAATGCAATAAGAAACTGATAAAATAATATTTAAAAAGCCAAATGGCTATTTAAATGGCTAGGATGATAAGAAAAAAAAAGTATGGTATTCACTACACTTGGAAATGAACACAGTTTATTGTTCTATTTTGAACTTTGTTCAAATATAAGTTTTGTGAAAGTATTACTGTAAATTAACATACTGGAGCCACCAGCCTGTCCAGAATAGCAGAAGATAGTTATAATTTTTTATTAGTAATATAGCTGGTGCATAATTTTTACATCAAGTTTCAGCATCTCACAGCATGAGAAAATGATGTATTGAGAAAGCACATATTGCAGAGTGAAGAATATTAAAATCTTCTACTGTAGAAGACTATTAAGGGAAAATGTGATTTTGATGATGTTAGTAATGACCCATCAATCCAAGTTAAATCAGGTACATATTTAGTACCACAGGACTCTTAAACTGAGCATGTCTTTACATTACCACTTTTCATTTTGCAAGTAACGTACACCTCAGCCCTTTTACCAAAATTGCAGATGACACCAAATTGAGTGGGAGTGTTGATCTGCTCAAGGGTAGAAAGGCTCTGCAGAGAGATCTGGACAGGCTGGATCGATGGGCCGAGGTCAGTGGTATGAGGTTTAACAAGGCCAAGTGCCAGGTCCTACGCTCAGGTGCAACAACTCCAGGCAACACTACGGGCTTGGGGAGCAGTGGCTAGAAAGGTGCCTGGAAGAAAGGGACCTAGGGGTGCTGGTGGACGGCCAGTTGAACAAGCCAGCAGTGTGGCCAGGTGGCCAAGAAGGCCAACGGCATCCTGGCCTGTATCAGAAACAGAAGGAGGAGAGAAGTGATTGTGCCCTGTACTTGCACTGGTGAGGCCGCAGCTTGAGTACTGTGTCCAGTTTGGGCACTGCAGTATAAAAAAGACATTGAGGTTCTGGAGCAGGTCCAGTGAAGGGCAATGAAGCTGGTAAAGGGTCTGGAGAAAATGTCTTCTGAGGAGCACCTGAGGGAACTGGGGTTGTTTAGTCTGGAAAAGAGGGGGCTGAGAGGAGACCTTACTGCTCTCTACAACTGCCTGAAGGGATGTTGTAGTGAGGTGGGTGTTGGTCTCTTCTCCCAAGTAACTAGTGATAGGAGAAGAGGAAATGGGCTTAAGTTGTGTCAGGGGAGGTTTAGACTGGATGTTAGGAAAGTATTTTTAATTGAGAGAGTGGTGAGGCTTTGAAACAGGCTGCCTGGGGACATGGTGGAGTCACCATCCCCAGAGGTGTTAAAAAATATGTAGATGTGGCACTTCAGTACATGGTTTAGTGGTCCTGATAATATTTCTTAGATGGTTGGACTTGATGATATGAAGGTGATTTCTAACCTTAATGATTCTGTGATTCTATGATTGTAAATCTCACACAATTAAAATTCTCAGAGAGTTGAACTTCACCAAAATGAAGTTGCAAAGTATGAAGTGGAAAGGCCTGAAGCCAGTTATTTGTTTATTGAGTATATAGCACACTAAAACTGACACAAATCTTTAGAGGGGACAGTAAACATGACATGAGATTATCTGTGCCCTCAATTCCCCCTGGAAACATCTGCAGAGCTATCTCTTTATCCTTCTTCCAGTTGCTTTAATACCTTCAATTGCAATTGCATAAATTAAAAACCAAAACAAAACAAACTAACATGCAAAAACCACTCACCTCCTCCCCAAATGAAAACACCCACCTGCAGGATGACTCTGGTTAAGCTGTTGGTGTACAGAGACAATTGCCAGGCAAGCTGACCGATAGTGTTTGTGACAGTATTTGCCTCTTTATACTCCTTTCCATCTGCTTGTGTCCATCTGCTGTCTTGCCTATTATTTAAAGTCTTTGTAATAGTCACTGTCTTTAACTCCCATATTTGAAACAGCATCTAGTACAAAAAGGCCTTGGGTTCACCATGACATTAATAAAGTTTATTACATTTCTATTATAGCATGGAGTCTTTCTTCATTTTGACTACATCAGTTTCTCATGCTGTGGGATTGTAGCTCATGAAGAACTTTGAAGAATTCTGTACTACCTACATCTTTAGTGAAAATGCCTACCTCCTGCTGGTTTGGCACAAACTATGGGCTCCAATACAATCTAAGGAACAGCCAGACGGTGAAAAATCTATCTGTTTTAACAATGAGCAAACATATTTAGTTCATGGCTATTAGTTAGCTCCTAGTTTTCCCATCAGATGGGATAGAACTTACTTAAATTGATGTTTGCAAACTTATGTGTGTCCTTAAAAATTGTCAATAACTGCAAGAAATAATACATTTCTAGAATAAATTTCCACACTTGCTTTGCTGAATCTAAACTTCAAAAATTAAAATATCCCTTTTAGGATCAGGCCTCTTTTGCTGATCCTGAAGGCTGAACAAGCTGAGCAGAATCTCTCCAGCCTCACTGGAAATCTTGTGATTTGCTCTGCTTGTGCTGAGTGCTGAGAGTGGCACTGAAAAGCATCTCACTTTTTCAGTGGAAAACATCTTTGAGTGGGGGGAAAGTGTCTTCACTTACAAAGAACAGCTTGCAGAATATCATCTTGCACTTAGATTCACTGAAGTTGTCTATTCAAAGCAGTATGTGACTGTGATCCTTAACTCTAAATCTGGGCTGATGCAATCAGTCCCTTTCTTAAGTTAATGAGCAGATCTATGTCAATTTTAATGTCAGCTTAATCGGACTGTAAGTTCTTCAGGGAAAGGAATTGAATTTTCTGTGATGTGTGGCATCCAGCCTGCTGTCAGAGATTTAATTTGGGATGATAATAGTAGCTACAAAAAAAGCTGGAAACCATTTTATGAAGTAGAGAAAAGAATATTTTAATAATAACTACTGTCTTAAGTCTCCTTTTTAAATGAAATATTAGGTTAAAATAAAACATATCAAACATCAACTAATATTTGTGGATACTTGACATGTCTCTCACTCAGCACTGTCTATAAATGAAGTCTTCTGTTTCTTCAATAAAGATTAATGTTTAACAATTCTTTGTTATTTCCCTTCCAAAGTACTAAATTTGGAACAAAATTATTTTTGTGTTGTCAATTTCTCTCTCTCTGTATCCATGTCCTAAATATAAGATCACAAAGTAAATAATTCTGCTTTATCCAGTACTACTAAGAATTAGTGACACACTGCACTGTTATTACATGCCTATACTTGGAAAAATCTCACTTCAGGATTACATCTTGCTTGAAAGACTGCAGCACAGAGCCACAAAGATGATGAAGGGAATGGAACATCTCCCTCATGAGGAAAGGCTGAGGGAGCTGGGTCTCCTTAGCTCAGAGAAGAGGAGACTGAGGGGTGACTTCATTAATGTTTATAAATATGTAAAGGGCGAGTGTCAGGAGGATGGAGCCAGGCTCTGCTCAGTCTCAACCAATGATAGGATAAGGGGCAATGGATGCAAGCTGAAACATAGGAGGTTCCATGCAACATAAGAAGAAACTTTTTCACAGCGAGGGTGACAGAGCACTGGAACAGGCTGTCCAGGGAGGTTGTGGAGTCTCCTCCTCTGGAGACATTCCAAGCCCACCTGGACATGTTCTTGTGAGACCTAATTTAGGTGATTGTGCTCTGGCAGGGGGGTTGGACTACATGATCTTTAGAGGTCTCTTCCAACCCCTAACATTCAAAAAAAAACAACAACAAGAAAACACCCCCCCAAAAAAAAACCAAAACACCCTTCTTAATGTGGTGTGGAGTGTTGTTTTTTTTTTTTTTTTAACAAGCACGCCTATCAAAAATATTTAATTGCAAATTATTTACTCTAAGAGGTGTCTTTGCCTTTTGTACAATGATCTGTTTTATCAAGAGGCTTTCACATGTGCGGATGTACTCCTCAAGAGAGGTGCTGCACTGATAGGTCAATAAAAGTGATGTTGTGTTTCCACATGATTAGTAAAGTACCAGATGCACTGCCACCTGCCTTTTTCCACAGAAACTGTCAGAGTCCTTCTACTTCAAGGCCATCTGTGTGTTAAGTCCTCAGCTTGCATGGCCCAATTCAATGTCTAGCTTTTGCTGAGACTGATAATTAACTTTTCAGTTGTCATGACAGGTTTCAGATTGAACCACTCTGAAAAGAGGTAAAAATAGTACATGTTACAGTTTTCTAGGGCAAGAGATAGAAGATGCTCATTTGATAGATCCTGGGCTTTTATTTTTTTTTATTTGAGATAAAAAATGTAATATACCTTTTTCCCTTGAAAATTAGTCTCATTGAGGAAAAACTCCAACTACTTTCCTTCATTTTTCCTACCATTAAATGAAGAGAAGAAGACTGCCATTGGGAAATAAATGCAGAAAATTTGGGAAAGAATAATGTGATAAACATGATACCTCACATGAAGTTCATGCACAAGTATTTGTGCTTGATGTGCCCATTATCTATATCGATCAATTTTGTCTATTACAAAACTGTTTTCCTTCCTCCAGATCCATTAAATAGTTAGATTTGATCTCTGTACAGAATAAGATGGAAAGTTAGCAGTAGATTGTGTAAATATCGCCAATGTGTTCTGACTGCATTCAATCAAATTGCAAAAACCCAAGACATTTTTTTTCCATATTCCTCTCCATGTTTATATTGAGTTCCCAAGAAGAAAAATGAATTATTGGTTGAGGCTTCCAGTTGTCAGTGTTTGGGACAAGTGTCTCAAGATGACAAGAAAGCTGAAGAGAAACACTCATACAGTTACTCACTTTTGAGGTAGCATATACATTAGATGAGAGACCCTTCAGAGTAGTGAAATAGTGAAGAGGGCTCTTTAAGCCTTGACAGCCCCTCAGCACAAAGGCAATTAACAAGCCCAGTCATTGATCAAACATCTCTCCATTACTGGGAAGGCTCATGCATATACAGTGGATTGCCCAGCAGTGACAGGAGAAAATTAAAATTTGCATTCAGACACTTACACTGTCAGGAGCTTAATTCTTCTACAAATTTTGCTTCAGGTAGAGGATTTACATTCCCAAAATAAGTGAAGATTGTCTAGAAGACAGTATCTTCTAGAGCTCCTTAACCCTTTCAGGGCTGACACAGCTGTAGGAATTTTAACTTTTGGAGGACAGAAGAAATGTGCAAGATCTGAAAAGCAGATCTTAAAGATTTCTGTCCATCTTTACTCACAAAAGACATTTAAACACATACGTACAGTAACTCCAGTGGGATTCAGTTACATGTTCTAAGTTGGATATCAATGGTGTTTTGAAGAATCAAGGTCAATAAGCATACATACTCAGTTAGTGATCACACAGTGACTAGTTCTTCTGGCTCATCAAAATACTTGAACTTTGAGATGCTGCTGAGTAGGTAGAAGAATCCCTTTGCAATCAAGTCAGATTTGCTTAGTAAATTTAAACAAATACTGCAAAAAGTGTGGAAACTATTTGACAAGTTTAACCTCACTTTCTGTTCATCAAAGTCCATAGCATCAATTATTCTTTCAGCTACATCTCACAAATATAATTTTCCTATTTCAAGCTGTTTTTCAACAATACTAACATCACTTCAGAGAAAACCTGACATTTTCTCATCTGAAATACAAGATTGAATTAATCAGTGTATTTCTGATGGTAGCAAGTCTCTCTAGTCTTCAAAAGGCAACTTTTTACAAAGACACGGAGTTTTCAATATGTTTTTAAACTTGATCCAAACTTACTAATTATCATTTTGAGAAGCACAAGTTAGTGTAACACCTCTCATAATACAGTCATGATCTTAAGGTGTTTTGTTTTGGTTTTGTTTCTTTAGTTACATTTACAGCTTTGCTATCCCAAGACCATTACTATATACAATTGAATGCTTTGGAGTAGGAGGTTGGAGATCAGTCACCAGAATCTACTGTCAGTCCAGGCAGTACTCAGCCAATAATAAGATGCAGACAAGCACCTAAGTATAAGTATCTCAATTATGGTTTTAATGTACAGATTGATATAGAATATAAAGTCCAGTGAAAGCTACATCCTGCACTGACACAGGGAAATTAGTCATTTCATAGAAGAGGAAAGATTTTTATTCACTGAAGGAATGTTCTACTAGTTATATATAGGCAGCAACCCCTTGGCTAACAAAGCAGTATGCATATATTGAAGGAGAGGAAACAATTCTGGTTTTCATTAAGAAGAATGACCTGATTATCTCTTGCATAAGCATGGATTAATATGAGTTTTGGAGGAAAAAAATAATTCTTGAAGTATTGAAAAGGAAGTGAGCTAACACTTCACCAAAAGGTAGGAAGAGAAGCAAGTAGAGATGTAATCATACTTGAAGATGCACTGTCAAGGTGTTTCCCTTGTGGAAGCCATAATAGGCAAGATTTCAGGTGGAGGCTACTGAACAGACACAATATCTGAGACAGGAGGGGAAGACCCAAGCCCCAAATTATAACTTCTCAAAACATAGTATATTACATGAATAAGGGAGAAAGACTTCTTAATAACCTTGCTTTAAGAACATTAGGCAAAGTTTTCTTTCACTTCTGCATGTATATCTCTTTTTTTAATAATTTATAACAGTGCTAGTTTGGGATATTGTGAACAAATGTTTGTATTTGCTTTCTACCATAACTGAGCTCGAGTGAGATTTAATGTAACTGCAAGAGCACAACATTCATTGCTCACCTAAAAAAACCTGTATACTGGGTTACTTCAATAAACCCCTGCCTTCTTTATAGATACTTCTATACTCAGAGGATAACAGAACAGGCTACATTTCAGTCACACCAGTTCGCACCACAGACATCAGGAGAGAGTCACAGTTAAATGTGAGGCTTGTAAGAAAATGTCAGTATCATTACTGGTTTCGACTAACATTAAAAGCTGAAAGAATCTTTTAAAAAATAGAACAAAGCCACATGCTCCACAAGCTGCTCAGTAACTAGTGAAAATTACATAGCAAATAAGACATAAGCATTTCATGAACCAGTAAGCCTACAATATCATCTTCCAATGCAGCAGGCTCTTTCCAAAAGCTTTACAGTGCATTGCTCTTGCTTCCCCCCTGGGTTTTTCTCCTTTTAAACAGTGGAATGATATGAATTCCTAATGCGGGATATTTTGTAAAGGGAGGAGAGAAGATGTTTCATTTGAAACCAAAATAGGAAAATGGCTGTATTTAGCTGACACTTAAGCTTCTTATTTATCTGTATTATGAGAGTCCTTAATCTGGAAATGCTCTTCCATCTTCTTACTCTGTCTTTACCTCTGTATCTCTCTTAAAGTGTAAGCTTTAGTGTAAGTCTCTGATGCTTAGAAACAGAAAGTGAAGTATTTTTCTTTAACATCTCTATGTTCTGCAACCATTTATAAAAACAAAGTAATCATTATTTAAATTAATGCTTTGTCTTCAGGTGTATATTGGTTATTATATTTTTTATTAAAATAATTTTATTACAAAATTGCTCGCAAGATCCTGCTAAGATTATATTTGCCTGTCATAACAGCAGAGTCAAAAAACACAGTAAGGGCCATTGTGCTGAAGAAAAAATAGTCTAGGTGGACAAGCCAAGTTAAGAGACAAATGGATGCAAAGATAACAAAATTGCTTGCTTAAAGCCACAAAGCTTATCTGTGACAGTTGCTGCAGAAAACCTGGATCTTACTGAAACAAAACTGTCAGATCTAACAGTTTATCAAGCTTTGAAAAAGTTTGGTCACACATCTGAAATCCACAGTTAATATCACCTAAATTTCACAAATCAAAACCCTGCACAAAAGGTATCTGTGGCAAAATTAAACCCATGAAACAACACATGATCATATGTTTTTTTGTTTGCTTTATTAAACTGTTTCTCCATTCCTCACTAGTTCCCTTCAGCCTAGAGATATCTATCCCCAAGATCTTGAAAAACTGTAATATTTTGTACAGAAATGAGCTTACAGACAGAATCCTCTGTGAATCAGATGACTCTTTATAAGTAGACTGTCCCTCAGGGATGTGGTCAGTGGTGAAGAGAAAACATCATGCATCAATAGCATCCAAGTATTGGTTGATGCCTCAAATCAGAAGGAAGGCACCATGGCACACTTCGTCTAAAGGGTAATAAGAAACTTGAGCTGATCCATGTGTGTAGGGAACATGCGTCACTCTTCATAAATATAGAAAAATTAACCAAGGCAAATGCTAGATATCACATGTATCATCTGAAGCTATGTCATTTGAAATATCCAATTCTGAGGTAGAAATCCCTACACAGTGTTTAGAAAATGGCACATATGGCTGAGCACTTTATGTGGACAAAGCAGATAATGAAATCAAAAAAGGTTTACAAAAATTGTTTTCTCGATTTTGAAAGCTATGCAACAGGGATAGAGCAAAGATGCATTTCACCAAAAAGTGAAAAGGTAACATCTTTGTGTGGCTTGCACATCTGTGAAGATGGAGGAGTACAAGGCATGAAGCTGCCATCAATAATAGAATAGCTCACTCCATTCTTTAGACTTTATGAACTGGAAAATACTATAAACTGCATTCCTGAATGCTTATAATGTGAAGAACTCCAGCCTCCTGGTGGAAAGCAGTTATTGAGAAATGTAATAGAATTTCTTTCTTAAACTTCCAATATTGCTTATGGAAGAGTGAGGGGGAAAAAGTAAAAAAAAGAAAGGACACACAAGATTCATTACAGGTTTTGTTTTTTAAAAAGACATTTACGCTACATAACTTGTATACTCTCTATTCTCTGATGCATAACACCTGGTTTTAGTCTTCAAAGATCAACAGAAAAAAAAAAAAAAGTATTGTGGACAAATAATAATTAGGTGGATGTGCTTTTTTTTTTTTTTGTCTTTCTGTAATCAACATATTACTGTTACTGCATTTGGTGACATCCTGCTGAGGCAGGTTATCAAAGCTCTAGCCAAATTTACTGGACAAGATTTTGAAACAAATTGGCTCTCTGTCACTTTCACTTTAGAAAGCTTTTCCAACATGTTGTTTTGAAGCATGTGATGGCTGCACTGAGAGTCATAATCTGCTCTGGTAAATTAAGAATTCCTCTTGGATGTGCAACAACAACTTCAGCCTTCTCTGCTCTCGGTAGACTAGCTAGCAGTGAAATACTGGAAATTAAAAAAGTGACCTCATTAATCAAACTAAAATCAATCTAACATATGCATATAATGGAGCATGGAAGAAGCAAAGTTCAAGAATGCTCACTCTGGCTCAATCATTTACACTTCTGCCCTGTTGCCTGTAAGGGTGACAATCACAGACAACCTTAAAGACTATCTGTGCCAGCAGAAATGTCACATACTGGCCAAATCTCTTCTTCCTCTGGAAACTCACCCATGATTGAATCTATCCCTTTCACCCCAATAGGTTCTTCTGCAACATTAAAAGAAATATTATTCCACCACATGCCACAGGTCCTACCTTTCTGTCAGTGCCCTGCAACTGCTGCATGACAGCATCTGTGCCGATCTGTTCACCAGGCTTATTTTTAGGTGATCATCCCAAGCAATGCAAATAGCTTCTTGGTCTTGTTTACATCCACGGTATTTTTTGTCCTGATGTGGAAAGAGCTGAAACAATACATTTGTTTTTAACAGCAATGTGATGGCCCAATGCCATGAGACACCACCAGTCTGGCCCCAGAAAAACAGCATGAGAACTCTAGTTGTTCTGGCTGAACAGAGGGATGAGTATGTTTCTTTTGAGACTCTTGGTCAAACTTAGACACAGGAAATGGTATGGTATGAGATGTAGTTCTTTCCATCTGAAATGTATTGACAACAATTTATACTAGTTTATTCCTCTCCATTTTCTACACAAAGGACCTTTTTTGCTCGCAATACTCTGATATGTTGAAGTGGAAGGATGGAGAGAAAGCACTGACTTTAATGGATAGTAGGTAAACAAAGGTTCCTGGGCGATACACTGCCATACAAAATGCTTTGCCCCTCCTGCTTCAAACAAGAAAAGCAAAATCCCTTCCAAATAAAAGGCATTAAATGATGTTAAGGTGAATGTCATCCAGGCCCATCAGCTGTCCTTTCCTTGGATAAAAGAGTGTTACTCAGCAGAAGACATTTAATTCTTCCTCTAATGCTTTTTCGTTAATCAAGCATCCTCATTAATTGCATGCATTCCAAAATACTTGCTGGTAGTCACAGTCACTCAGAGATAAGAAATATGAGAACAGAATATTAACGTGTCATAAGCAGCTCTTGCCAAAGTATATTTAAATTAATAGATCTAAGAAATTATTTTCTAATGAGAATCATTAAACATGGAATTGAATTTTAGCAACATCTGAAAAGGCGTAACACACTGTCAGTGGTTTCAAAGCTTAAGCAGCAGTTTGAGCAATTACTCTCTAAGGTGAAGAAAAAATGTATGGGGAAAAAGTCTTAAAAAACATTAAACTAAGTATTTTACAAGCAAGTTAAAACTACAGATAAAACCAATAAAAATTCTTGTCTTGGGATTACCAATTAAAATACATTTAAACTGAACCTAGAGAAAATGAACAAAATGAATGCATGGAAAAATATAATGCTTATGCCTGAAACAATTTATGATCTAAATAGATAATTGAAAGGCAAGAAATGGATAATAGAAGCAAGCAAACAAAAACAAGTGGAAGGCAATTGTATTTGCCATCTTCTGTGGAACGCAATTATTCATTATCCAGCCAAGAAGTTAAACCCTGTGCATTAAAATAGCGTTTAATATCAAATGAAAGAGAAAGTTTAGGATCGAGGGAGAAAAGTCAGTGGCAGTGACTTAGGTTGAATGAAAGAATAGCTAAATACAGCAAAGTTTCTAGCTAGACCATAATACTTTGTTGTTCCTTTAGCCAACAGCTGCAATTTGACCCCTCAAAAATGACAGAATGTACAATAAAAACCGGAAAATGATCTTAGCACTTGGGAATATGCTGGATCACCTACCATTGCCTCTATTTTACTGTATTTTCTGTTACCCATCTCCAAGTATTTTGGTGGAAGATGCAACACTTTTACAGTACAATCCAAATTGTATTGTAAAATTTACAAATAAGCGGGATAGCCCATCTTAATAAAGGTCTTATTACAACACTGATAATCACTTGACATAGTAGTTTAGGTGCACCAGGCTCTGCTTTTAAAAGCCACATCAGCTTTTTTGTCCTTGCTCCCTGTATAAACAATTCTTTTCCGAATCCAAAATCCAAACCAAATCTTCATTGTGCATAATATTTTTCATCTGTGAGGAAATCTCACAGCTCAAAAATAGCACCTTTCTGTGTGTAAGATTTTAAGGTTTTGAAAACTAGCATTGAAAAAAAAAAAGGAGTGAGTCACGAGTTACAAAATTACCTACGCTATTTACTTACCAAGATTTAGAGAGCCACAAAAGATGACAATGAGCCTTTCCTGAACAGTCACTATAAACTGAATACTTCATTTTTTTCAGTATTTTGCCTACATCACTAAAAGAATATGGGGAATAATTCTGTCTGGGTTTCACTTTCCATTTGGCACTGAGGTAACTAGAGCCATGCCAATGATACACAGTGATGAACAGAGAGAAGTTATTTTTCTCAGGAGGAATATAGGCTATTAATGTTAATACTTAACAATGGAAAATGCTATTCAAATTTGTGAATATTAGCAGTCTTCTAATGGAACAAATTCTGACTAAACCTAGAAGAACTGTCATATGAGGTTTGCAGCTAGAACACAGTCCGAAATCCAATCCAGAGTTCCTGGGTATCATTTTCCAGTACATTAATTAGTATGTTGATCTATCCTTCTGAACCCTTAATGAGGCCCAGCTTCCTCTGCCCACACAGAGGGAGAATCTTTAATATGACTTAATCGCTAACAGAAGTGTGAGTCAGTACATTCATTATCCTTAATGTCAGAGCAGGAAACTAAGAGAACCATAGCAAAAAAGAGGATGCTCTGGATAGAAGAGGCCAAAGACATATTGTTTTTTTCCGCAAGAGATGATTTAGGCATGACTTATGAAGACAATAGCATTTTGCTACAATCTTTAGCAATTGTTTTTCATCAGCTACACCTTACAGGCTACTCTTTCTTCTGTGTGTCCCCAACCCTGAAGTAGCCCAGCCCCAAAGGGCAGACATGATTGGAGATTAGTAAGAGTTTTTCCCATTTTTCTCCACTAATATTAGTCAGAAAGCTCCATGTTTTCTTTATTTCAGTTTCAGAGAGTGTTCAGAGAGTGTAACTCATCTAGGTGAAGCTCTCTGAAAAAAAGTATAACCTGTTAGAATCATAGAATCATTCAGGTTGGAAAAGACCCTTGGGATCATCAAGTCCAACCATTAACCCTACTCTGCAAAGTTCACCCCTAAACCATGTCCCTCAACACCGCATCTAAACGACCCTTAAACACATCCAGGCATGGTGACTCAACCACCTCCCTGGGCAGCCTATTCCAGTCTCTGACTACTCTTTCTGTGAAAAAATTTTCCCTAATATCCAGTCTAAAACTACCCTGTTGCAGCTTGAATACATTCCCTCTTGTTCTATCACTAATTACCTGTGAGAAGAGACCAGCACCAACCTCTCTACAATGTCCTTTCATGTAGTCGTAGAGAGTGATGAGGTCTCCCCTTAGTTTCCTCTTCCTCCAACTAGCCTCATCTCCTTCAATCGCTCTTCATATGATTTATTCCCCAGGCCTTTCCCCAGCTTCGTTACCCATCTCTGCACTCACTCCAGCACCTGTTACAGAACCAAGGGATGGGGAGTTGTAACCTGAATGTCTTGCTTTTCTAAAAGTTAGAAAGAACTATAATAAAGCTTGTAGATAGGCCTAGAGGTACAAGTTGCAGGCTTTTCCATTTGCACTTTGGTATTGCACTAGCATTATTAGTTTACACATGTGCCATAACTGGGAAGAAGAGGATGGTCTTAGAATTGTTCTCCTCATTCCTCTAATGGAGATTTTCTAAGTTTGATGTTGCACACATATGATTTGTTTTCATACTTGGTTTTACTTCATTAATATTTAAGCAGCACAGCAGCTGTACAGCATTTACATTTAAGCAAACAATTTTCCTGCAAGACTGTCCCTTAAAAGTTTGATTCTGTCTTCATAGCAATGTGTTCTTGGGATTTGGCATTCACATAGATCTGAGGTTGAGTCAGAAGGAGCTGTCAACAAGATAAGGAGTAAGGTAACTAGAGAGATTCCAGTATCAGCTACATGAATGCCATCCACCCAGGGGTTTTGATAATCAAGATGTGAAAATTTAGGTTGGTTGTTAGCATGCATGGTGCAGCCATTGCTGTGCAGCCTCACAGACTGGGCCAGGCATACCTCTTACCCTGTAACCTGTTTTAAATTTAGATTAAAACTTTTAACCCCAGTACAGAACAAAACTCTAAGTACATAGTCTCTTTGTTGATAGGTGTCACGGTTTAGGGTCAGGGTGGCCCCTTAGACTTAACAGACACTCTCTGTTAACCACCCTCCCTCCCCAAAGGGGAAGAGAAAAGGAATAAGGGAGAGAGACTTGTGATTAGAAGAGGAAACTAGAACAGCTTTCATGAGAAGAATAATAAAAAAAATAAAATAGAATATGTACAAATATATACAAAACCAGTATCGAACCCAACCCCTGATGGTAATTACATCACTGTCACCACTGATGCTGTGGAGCAGGCACCAGGGGTCCCAGCCTGGGCTCCGCAGTGGACGGGAGCTGTTCAGGAATTGGATTCTGATACTGGATTCAGGAACACAGGATTGAAGGCAGAACAGACAGAGTCCTCCTTGGATATTCCAAGGGAGCAGTCCAAGAGGGAAGAAGAGCCCAGGAGTAGGAAGCCCCTATAGACCCCTCAGATCCCTCTGCCTTATACCCAATATGATGTATACAGGCTGGAATCCCTTGCTGGTCAGTTTGGGGTCACCTGCCCTGTCCATGCGGTCTTTCACTTTCCTGCACCCCCCAATGTGGTACAGAAGATTCCGCAGTGGCCTTGGTCTGCATATGAACCCTTGGTAGTAACTCCAAACATGGGGTGTTATCACTGCCAGCAGCAGACACTGTCTGTGAAAACAGGCTGCTAACTT
>JANHGN010024843.1:31492-57196 GCA_024605025.1 Megaceryle maxima
AGTTAGAAGAACTGAACTGAAAAGTAAAATCACTGAACAGAATTAGTTCTGTTTTCACTCAAACCAGGACAATAGGCTCTCACATTTTCTAAATCTGAAGTGCAGTTTTCCTTAACTTTTTACTATGAAGGAAAAAATTCTTATTCCACATGACTGTTTATATTGCTGAAATAGGAGACTTTTTTTGCTGTAATGGCTGTAAGCACAGTCATGCGCATTAGGGATAGTGTCTACAAATTGGTTTTATGACAGTTACAGTTTGAACTATATCAATGATGCAATCAGTCCATAGCACAAAATTCACAACAGTTTTTGGACCTTAAATATAACCCAATACAAAACCAGACAAATATGACTCATTTAATTAGACAGGTGAAGTAGCAGAGGCCTTTTTACTCACAGATGAATCTTTACTTGTGTCAAAAATCAGAGAACAGCTATCGAAAACATACAGGTCAAGTGATGTCACCTCAGAGTAGCACATTTGCATTTCATAACAAGTACTGTACTATTTCATGGTAATCATGTGCGCCTGGCAGCTTCTGAATTTAGACCCGTCTACACCTGAACTGTGAGTGTGAATATACAGAACAGCATTTGTAGATTGAATCTAATCAAATATTCAGGCCTGGTATATTCTGTAATTGCATCTCAAATAAATATTTTCTTCCACCAATATTTTTATGCTACTAGCATAGAATATAACTTTAATTGATACCAGCAGAACTGAAGCACATTTATCCTCCTTCTTCACTGTTGTACCTGCTTTTTATGTTCTCAAGTTTTAGCCTTTACATCTGATTAGAAAAGCATATCCTTATTGATGAATAGGTTTAAAAAGCTAATCAAAGAAATTAAGAAAATAGTTTATCTTTCCATATTTATTACACATTGAGTATAGAAAGATTTTTTTCATTTCCAAAATCTAAGTCATAAGCCTCTGAAATCCTTTTTGCTTTTAGTTGAGGAAAGTGCTCCTTTCCCATCAATGAGCCCAGTGACCTCAGCTGAGTCCATCAGTGATGGTGGTACTACCTCTGCAATAACATAATTCTGAAGTGGAAAATGTTGCTGCACAACAGCAACTGCAGCCAGAAAGACATGTGAGAGAAACAACTCTGCAGACACCAAGGTCAGTGAAGAAGGAGGGAGAGATGGTGTTGTATTCCAGGTGCTGGAATAGAGATTCTCCTGCAGCTTGAGGTGAAGATTATGGGGAGGCTGGCTGTGGCCCTGCAACCCATGTTGATTAATGGTGGAGCAGATATCCACCTGCAGCCTGTGGAAGACCCCATGCTAGAGCAGGTGGCCAGAGGAGGCTGTGACCCCATGGGAAGCCTGTTCTGGAGAAGGCTTCTGGCAGGACCTGTGGCCTTGTGGAGAAAGGAGCCCAGGCTGGAGCAGGTTTGCTGGCAGGGCTTGTAACCCTGCAGGGACCCACCCTGGAGCAGTCTGTTCCTGAAGGAGTGCACCACATTGGAAGGGACCCATGCTGGAGCTGTTTGTGAGGGAGTTTAGCCCATCAGAAGGATTCACACTGGAGGATTCATGGAGGACTGTCTCCTGTGGGAGAGACATCACACTGGAAGAGTGTGAGGAGTCTTCCTCCTAAGGAGAAGGGAGCAGAAGAGACAATGCGTGATGAGTTAACCACAACCTCATTTCCCATCCCCCTGTGCCACTGGCAGGGGAGGAGGTAGAGAATTCGGGAGTGAAGGTGAGTCTGTGAAGAAGGGAGGGGTGGTGGGAAGGTGTTTCAAGAATTAGCTTGTATTTAGATAATTGGTGATTGTATCCTACTCTGAATTGATTGGTAAGGTATTAAATTAATTTTTCTGAGCTAAGTTTGTTTTTCCTGTGATGGCTCTTGCTGAGTGACCTCCCTGTCCTTGTCTCAACCCATTAGCGTTTCATTATATTTTCTCTCTCCTGCCCAGCTGAGGAGGGGATTGATAGAGAAATTTTGGTGTCCAGGAAGGGTCAGCCCACCACATCTGATTGAAATAGGCAAGAAGGAGGGACTGTCAGAAAACACAAACATAACTCAAGTCATGTTAGATAACGCTACATAATAGAAAGGATGAGAATTTTAAATAATCTATTGCATGTATCTATGCAAACTTTATCTCACCAGCAGGCAGTAATTATGCAAGTTTTTCTTCCTCGTAAAATTACCAGTTCTTGCAACCAGCTGAAGTCATGGATGGCCATTCCAAACCATCTGTGAAAATAGAAGCCTACACTGATAAAAGGCTATCAGGCTACTCCATTGCATTGCAGCTACTTTATAATTATTAAAATATTGCAAGCCCAAACATTCTAGTAAGAAGAAAATCTTGCCAGTCTAGCACCTAAACCCATGAAACCGATGTAAAAATTGTTAAAAAGGGGTATTGGTTTTAAACTGAAAGAGAACAGATTTAGATACAAGGAAGAAATTCTTTAGCATGAGGGCAGTGAGACCCTCGAAGAGGTTGCTTAGAGAAGTTGTGGATGCCCCATCCCTGGAAGTGTTCAAGGCCAGGTTGGATGGGGCTTTGAGCAACCTGGTCTAGTGGAAGGCGTCTCTGACCCTGTGTCAGGGTGCTGGAACTAGGTGATCTTTAATGTCCCTTCCAACCCAAACCATTCTATGATTCTATGATACAATACTATGAAAACAGTGGAAATGTGGATACCTTTCCATTGCATTCTGGGTTTTGAGTCAGCTGCAGAGGGAACAATAACTCTGCAGGGGTTGCAGTCAAGTGACACGAACAGCTGCTAATTTAAAAGCCCACTAATATCTGAAGGGTTGCAGTAGAGGTTTGACACTTTGAAACTTTAACAAGAAGTGTGAGTGACTTTTATTCCCTCTTCAGCACAAAACCACCACAAACCCTAGCTTACTGCTGCTGATGTCACTGGTCTATTTCTCCATCAGATTATTTCTTTTTGCAAGAAGGAACGGTTTTGCGCATAGTGTTGCATTCTGAGGCATCAGTTTATAGCTGTCAGGAAAGTAATAAGGTTAGAGGGACCTGAAGATCTGCAGACATTTCTGGTGACATTATGCAGATCCAAAGACTGTACTGTGTAATATTTACTTTTTTTAAAAAACATACCACAGGCTCCAAGAAATGCTTATCCTCTGTATACAGTACATGACTCAAAAAGCATTTAGTATAATAATTAAGTTCCAGAAACAAATACAAGACTAATCAGTACCTCTACTTGCTGAAGAAAAGTTTAAATCTGAACCTATAGAGTTCATCTTCTCAAGTAGCAATGCTAGGGCTTCTTACCCAGTCTTAAAAGACTTTGCAGCAGACTTGCTCGTACCTGCTCAAATAAGGGAGGATTGAGACAACAACATTAGAGAAAATAACAGCAGTATGGGTCACTCATTACCAGGATAATACTAACAAGTTTAAAATATTTAGTTGTTATGCTTTGAGACACAGGGAAAAAAAAAAAAAGCTGTTTCCTTGTAAAAGATCACCTTGTGACTTTATCCCACACATCCCTTTTCCTCAGCAGCCCTCATTGACACATGTTTGCCTTCAGCAAGCTTGGGGTTAGTCAGTGAAGGCACCTGTGCAGGTGCCCAAATGCATGCGAACTCTGTCACACATTTAAGCATTAGAAAAGGATAAATATGGATGTATACACACACATATGAGGATGTTTTACATTACCTCTGTTATTACATGTTACCTCCATTGTGTTATATTGCCACTGTATGTCAATAATCATTAACAGATATTGACAAAGAAAGATTTTAGTGAGATTTATGAAGTTCTGGTTAGAACAGAGCCCTCTAACTACTATGCAAAAGCTGTTTCCCCCTCACAAGAAGATAAAGGAATGTACAGTGGAAGGGGAATTCCCTTGAAAAAAGAAATGCAGCTCCACTGGAGCCCATGGAGTTGCCAGATGAACAGTCAGAGCACAACAAAATGTTGGTGTTAGTGAAAAAGTCAGGCTGAAGGAGTTGAAGGCTGGAATTGGTGTGCTGTTCCCTGTGCTGGATGTTTCATCCTGCAAAAAGCTGTTGCTCTGTTGGACCCTAAGAATTGGAACTTGGTGCAGTATTGTCAGGGCATGAAGTTACATTGAAAGCCATAGATTTTTCATTGGTTTGGCTTTCTGCAGGATATCTTGGTTTTCACTGTGCATCTTGAATATAGCCAGCCATGGGCCAAGCAATAGGTGGAAGCAAATTAAATTAGGAGAAGGACCAACCACTGAGTGAAGGGAAGGTTACTGTCCTCTGAAAAGCTGACCCTGTGGGAAACATCCTATTAGACAAAGCAAATTGCATTTGGCTTTTGCGTGAGATGTACAATCATGGCCCTACCCACCTATCCCTAGCAAAGTGTGGTTCCTTGTCTAGCAGGGTTAAAGAAGGAGCTTCAGCAAGGCTGACATGGCTTTACACAGAACATGTGAGAAAAGGACTTGTCCAGAAACTGCTGTATGCAACTGAAACAGAATGACTGATTCATGTCACCTCACCTGCTGCAGTGGGAAGGTAGAGAGGGATCTGGTGAGACCTACATGGTCATGGTGAGGGTTCTCCCACTGCATGGACATAGGTGCTTGAAAAAACCCGCATCTCTACACCATTTACTTCTAGTGTTTCTGCAAAACTGAAATGTGGATGAACCGTGTGCACCAAACGTATCTGGTGCTTCAGCTTTCTACCAAGTGAGCCTGCTTTCTTAGAGTACTGTGAGCTTCTGATTCAGAAGTGAAGAACCAGGCTTCCACCAGTACCCAAAAGATGGATTTTGGATTCTAAAAAGATCATACTTGGGATTTAGAGGTGTACAAACTACAATCTCTCCATTTTCCCTGAGAAATCACACCCCGTGATTTGTTAAACCAGTATTTCTGCATTGTTATTCTACCTGGGACCACAGATCTTGGCCCAAGAACCTGGGCCATCTCCTGGAGGGTATTCTGTCATTGCAATCCCCTCTTCCTCATAAGTTTAAGTGACTGAGGTGGGTCAGGTAACAGAATACCACCTGAGGCCTGCAGTTATCCCCATGTAATCGAATCAAGAAAAAAATGTTCCTTCTTTTCCCCAAACTTACCAAAGTGGTTAAGTGTCCACTTGCACCTCAAACAGCAAAATATGCTCAGGTAAGTTAGAAATTAACCCATACAGCAAGGGTGTAAGAGCAATTGCTTGTGACGTGCAGCTAGTTGGCCATGACCGAGTTTTCCAAAGCTTTTTTTTATTATTACCCTCTGGGCACTCTGATATAGCAGGATGTAGCAAGAGAATTAAACTGAGCAGATTGCCAAAATACCTGCTAATTAACTTTATTTAACTTCCTCTAGTATCAGTCTATGAGCAGGATACAGTTTCAAATAATTAGGCATATGAGACCTTTAAAACTTCATTAACTGTTTCATTTTCTAACTGCTCTTAGTTAGCTGAATGATTTTTGAACCCTGTGGATTTCTTTGTACTTTGTTAGGGCCAATGCTAGTGGATAGGTGCTCTGTGGCTTCCTTTCTGTAGGCAGGAGGAATCTCATATTGACATCATATTCCAAGCTCAGTTTAAAAGGAGGGATGCTGAGCTTTACAGAGCAAGAGCACAAAATAATTCTGCATAGTAGAAATGTAAACTAAGAGGTCGAGCAGATTTCCTTCAACTCAGGGAATGCGGGCTGATCTATGTACAAGTACAAACAAACAAACTTTTTCATACGAAATTAGGAAAGAAGCATATCCAGCAATACTTGCTCTCTGCTAATCATTGAACAATCTGCCTATTAATGATACTGCTGATTCTGTCAAGAACTGTCCCCTATTTCCACAAAAATCAAGGAAAATTTTTCCTTGATTATAAAATGACTTTTGCAGACAGTTGCACAGGTTTGACTGTTATCTTTGCTGAGGGTATTGTGCAATTCAACAGCTGTACTGTGACTATACAGCTGCATCATTTCTCTTTCCAGAGAGATAGGAATTATTTCCCTTCAAGACAACCGTCAATAGTATACACAGAAAATTAAATCAGGTTTTCAGTGAGGCTACGAAAAAAATATTTCTATCAACCTCTTAAACAGAAGAAAAGAATAGTGCTTCACTGGAGACTAGTTAGCATGAAGCATCATCAGCGACAACTCTAACACATTTTGACTAGTGAAGGTCTGAGCAGATAACTTAATAGTAGATTTGTGCACAAGAGCTAATCCATTCATGTGTAACACAGTATTTCAGTGAGCAGCACAGCATAAAACAAGAACAGTGTATATTATTCCTAAAAGCAACACAATCATACTAAGAAGACAACTTACATGTTACACTTTAGAAAACAGACAAAATAGCCATTACCTTGTAAAAGCCCTTGTAATTTTCTGCTACATGCCCTTTTTGCACTAGATTGAATTGCCAGATGCTCATCTTTGAAAGCTTGGGGATAGCCAGAAAATTCCCCACTGAGGGATACTGTGCAGGTGGACAAAAGTGTGCAAACTCTAAGATGCATTTAAGCACTACTAAAAGAAGAATATGCATATATATGTGGAAACTACATGTCAGTACATGCTGTGGCTTTTGACATCTTGCATCTGTTGTGTCATGTTTCCCTTGTTACATGTGTTGTGCTACATGCACATTACTACTAAGACAGAATGACAAAGAAAGGGTTTAGTAAGATATATGGTGTTCTTCTAGGTTGGACCCCACTATTAGAAGGGTTAGTAGTAGTAACTGATACGAATACCACCCAGGCCATATTCATGCACTGTCAGCTGTCGAAGAAATAGTGCAGTTGTACTACACATGGGATTTATTAGAGAAACTCTGCAGGGACAGTGGCAGAAGTAGGAGCAATAATGGGAAGTTCATATTGTACCAATTCTTCTGTTCTCTGTTACTGGAGGAGACATAGTAAGAGGCACTCTGCTTATATCACCTTGTGAATGAGGATAATTTTGTAGCTGGCACCAAGAATTTACCCTTTTATTAGGAGTAGGCCGAAAGTTCTCCGATAAGAGTTCTGCATAAGAAAATGCTGTTCTATACTGTGGGCCGTATCAGGGTTGTTAGCTATGGCTGCAGAATACCAAGGGTTCAGTGCACAAGCCTCCAATGCAGCCAGGGGAGATTTGCTTTCATTAGATAAAAATCTGTCTTGTCTGGGAGTAAAATGGATAAACAAAGCAGTTGCTGAAAATAAACCATCTTGCAAACATTCTGGAAAAATCACTGGAAAATGTTATTTTATTGGAAGATATATTAATCATCACCATTTGTCCTTATCTCGGGTACATCCACGTGACTATTCTGCAGAATAAACCTGCACGCATGTGTCATGTCAGATGCTGAATGTTTCCCACACCTGTTTGATGTTTCCCCTCTAATGTGATACAGACCTGATCCACCTTCTGTGGCACCCATGGAGCTAGATAAGAGTCTTACAAGCCTCAGTCATAACTTGTGTAAGTTATTTTAAACAATGTAAAAATAATCTTCATTGTAGCTTAAATGTTTTTTGCAAGGCTTCAAACACTTGCTAATCTGAATAAAATTATATAGGCTATATTCATGATACTTTTAATAGAGCTTCCTCTCCAAAGGAAGAGTGGTTTATGTTCTAGTACAAGCAGCAGAGTCACATTAAACAGAGAACATGTTGTTCTTCTCTGTGATGATATACTCTGAAAATGGATGTTAGCCTTTGTGTTTAGTGACTGTGTGAATTCACTTGGTTTCTTTCAAACAAAGCTCAGTATGTGGAAAAAGCTCAGTGTCTTTGCTTGGAAACAGGCTAAATTGCAATAGCAACCTGTACTCAGCCTTGCACCGTGGTGCCAGATGCTAAACAGAAATACTCTGTAGCAAAACATGCATAAGAAGGCTAAAATAAACAGTTTGGCATTATAAACAATAGCACTTACTGTGCACTTGACAGCTGACAGGGGTAACAGCCCTGCCACCAACAGACTTGCAGGGCCTTGCCAGACGCCGTACCTGCTGCCCTGCGCCATGTACTTACCCTGGCACCTGAGGGGAAAGCATCATGCAGTGATCTATTGTAGTCACAAAGAGCAATTGAGCTGATCAGCAAGGCTTCTCCAAGCAGATTTTGGCAAAACTTGACACATCAAGACGTTTTCTGCAGAAAAGTCACTTTTGGCAAAATTTTCCACAAACAACAAAGAAATTGCAAATGGTGTTTCATTGACTGAAAATGCAGTTGTTTTATAGAACAAGAAGTTATATCAAAACAAATTTCATTACATTCTTACATTATTTTGTGACATGTAGAATTGCATGATGTGGTATGATTTTTATGAAGATGTTTGGAACAGCAGCAAGTAATATGGTTTGATATGAAATATAATAAAAGTAGTACATCAGAAGTGCAACGCTTTTTTTTTTTTTTGATAACTATTAGGTGAAAGTGCATCATATTTTTTGTGTGAAAGATTTTTTTTAATTGGCTTTGGTTCCATTAATAAAGAAATTAACAATGTGAAAAATTTTTATGAAACAAACAATATCTGTGTTTTAACTGGTTCTAATACCAATAATCCTTAAAAAGAAAACATTAATGAAGAACTATATAGAAAAGCCAAATTAAGCCCCTCTATATTCTGTTAAAAATATTATCCTTATTTGAAAGCAAAGGAAAGTAAAACAACTGAAATCTTATTTTATCAAACATAATCAATTCCTGTGATTTCACCTGAAAAACTAGAAGCTTGGTGCAAATAGCTTGGAAAAAAAATAAGTTCACAAATCATACAGTGATATGACATGTTAGCAGCTCAAAATTTTATAGTAATTACACTAATTGATGCTTGCTGTAGCAGTAAGAGTTTATTTCTAGCATTATGTATTATTCTTGAAGAAAAATTTTTCTTCCTAGAGAAAAGACAGTCAACATTTGTATATGAACATAAAAGACATTCATGGGCTGCTAGTTTGTGTGAAAATTATTATTTCTGTTAGAACATTTTTTAAAAAATCATGTCAGAGTGAAGAATGGTTTCCCCTTTATTACCCTAGGTTTTGTAACATTTCTTTTAAATGACCCCCATCATACATTAATGTATTTCCTTGTCTGAAGCTAAAGAAAGAAGATTTCTTTTACTGCAATTTCCATCAGGATTTCAGGGGAAATGTTTTTGTTATAGGCACTTTGAATGAGTGTGTAGTCTTCTAATGTACTTGAGAGTCTGAACAAACCCTTTGACTGTTTCCAAAATGTTATCATCAGTGAACAAAGGAAAAAGGAGACAAAAACTTAAAGTGCCGTGGGGAGAAAGCAAGTTGTTGCAGGTATTTCAGGTTATAAAAAAGATTAAATTATGAACCATAAACCATATGAGATTACTGCAATTTTGAATGAGAACTGTGCTGTTCCTTACAAAACCACTTCCTTTACAGAAGATGATTTCTTTCCTTGAACCTCTATAGAAGACAGTATCATCCTTGCATACTTCGTATCTCAAGCACTTTTATACTCACAGAGTACTGCAATTAACCAATTGCATATTAATTAATTGCATATTGTAAAGTTTGTTCAAACTAATTTATTTTTTTTATTAACAAATGGCAAATGTTGAAGGCAAAAGGCAGCCCATGCTATCAGAGAACCAGTTACCATGTGCGCTCTGATAAATAGCATGTTGTAGGACTTTTCTTGATGATTTTATCTGTAGTATGTGGGACACACCAACTGAAATAATGAAAAAATTATCAGGAATACAATTTAAGGATTACTTTGCAGCCTTGATTTCATGATGACAAATACACAGAAGAGGGTGGGAAAGGATCCAATATTTGAAAAACTGGCACTAAGCAGCAAAAGGGGAAAAATTCTGGCTTGTTGCCCATGGATAAGCTTTAGTGAATGAGTTTGAGCAAAGCTTCTGGTGTTCCCTGTACCAGTGAAGCTACTAAAAAGGCTGTCCCAACCTCAGTGCATTAATTGGTGAAGGCAGAGTGCTAGTTCTCACGTTCATGCATCCCCATAGGCAGCCATCAGCAAGCCATGAAAACATAAAACATACGAAAGGTCCTGAGTGGCATTATCCTTATACGTTCTGTATTCTTTTTGTAGAAACATAATAAAAGCTCTTGGCTAGACACTGAATTATTCTCTATTAAATTATATGATTCATAGAATAAATTTGTACAGTTTTACTTCAACTTTTCAAACTTTTTGTTTTTCCAACCATTACTTGAAAGGACCTTTAAACAATGTCTTGCTAAGATGTGCTACCTGGGTTTTTCTGCAACATAATTCCTCCATAAACTTGACACACTTTTCTATCATTTCCTTCTAGTCTTCATTCATATCTGCTGCTTGGTAGAAAGTGAGCAGTGAAGATTCCACCTGTCTTTGAAGGTGAGAGCAAAATGTTCACAGCTAAAATACAACAGGAACACTTTCCCAGAAAGTAATGCTTTGTCTGTGAGCAGTGACAATAGCTATTCTGACTAACACAATGCATACACACACTTGAAGAATCTTTGAAGAATCTCCCATAGGTAAAAACTGAGTCAGGTATCAAAAGTGCCCCAGACAAAACAGCAGGAGGACGTACAGGCTGACACTTGCATTGCTACTTGTGGAAATAAAGCAGTGGCCATGTGGCCACTGGGAATTTTAAGATGAAAACCAGAGCTGACTCAAAAGTGATCAAGTTGCAGAAAAATACATCTGTAGCAGTGTTCCTTCAGCACCTCATAAAAGCAAGATACATCCAAAAATTAATGCCTGAAGAATACGCTGATATTAAATTGGAATCTTTTTGACATGCTGAATCTTCGGATTGTTTGATGCTGACAGTTTAGTCCTGTCAGTAAATAAGGACAAAAAAAAACCTGCCATGGTGAATGAAATTACATGGTGTTTCTTTTGTTTCAAAGGCTTAGAAAATGGTTCAGTACAGACAGAGAGATTTTGTGTGTGAATGTCTAAATAAGGAAACTGCAGTTTGTTGAAGCTAAGATCCTTTGGAACAGTTCTTTCAATTAAACAGTAATAATAATTGTTTATTTTCCTGAATTTCTAGGAAAGCAAGCTGGCTAAAGGTCCTGAAAGTCACTGTCTCTTCCATTTAGTCCATTTCACTCTCATGCTTTAAAAAAGAACATCACTATAGTTCCTGCTTGGATTTTCCCCTTCCTTTCCTAGTCACTAGGAATGCTTCTGCTGAAAGAGATTTTAGAGAAATTCACAAAGAAAATAATTAGTAGCTGCTCCTCTGTATGTAGAAGCTAGGCTACTTCGGTCTGTGAAGTGTGATTTTTTTTTTTCCCTTTCTACATACACCTCTTTTGCACTTCTAGCTAAGGATGACAAACATTTACATTATCAATTAACCAAAAGTCCAATATTCAGGTGTGGGAAAGTAGTTATACTAATGTGCAGATTAAGCCTCTCCCTTTCCCTCACCCAAGCCTCAGAGAGACCAAATGCTGGACTGTCAAATACAGGAAAATATCTTTGTTCTGCTCCCATGTGTAACAATGGAACTTCGTTGGGAGTCATCAGGTTACTAGACTAGATACTTTTCAAAATAAATTGAGTCAATATATCATACCAAACACATTTTTCAGTTAGACCAGGGGATGAGATTGGGTCAACAGGTGTTTCTAAACTAAACAGTACAAAAGCCTTCTCTAGCACCATGGAGATTTAAAAGAAATGGATAATTGATAAAGAAGAAATGCACTAGCACTTTTCTTTGTCATGCCTTTTTCATGTCTCTAGCAGCTGACTAAAACATGCAAAACACAAACTGTGGTAACAAGATATGTGAGCTACTTTTTGGAACTGTCTTTCTTTTTCTTTTAGATGCACAAAGAAATTCATTAAGATGAATCACTGTAAAAAGTGTCACACTTTGAAGAGCATAGGCAGAAAGAGCCATTTCTGGTATCTTATCTGACATAGAGCAGAAATTCACTAATATAATGAGCATTTCTTAAATAGCGTTAGCTTCACAGGTGGTTACAGAATTGGTCCTTCTGCAGGTCAGTCACATCATGTCCTCTACATAGGAAGTGACATTAAACAGAGGGCTCACAGAGACCAACTTAGAATGGAGCAGACTGATCCCTACAAGGTCTATCTCCAGGCTTTCTTTCCTGTCTCCTTCTCCCTGCTCCATAAAGAACCTTTTTATAACAGGCCCTGTAACACTGTTTTAACTCTACCTCCCAAGCTCCCCCCTGCAGTTCACCAGGGAAGTTGAATTAAAAGATTAAGACCCAGGGAAAAATAATTCCAGCAAATTGAAGTATGCCTAGTTGGAGGGTACTGCCAGTAGCTCCCTGCTTGATAAAATGATTAGCTCTTTGTGAGTAGCTGTCTGGGAGCAGATCTGATGATTTCTGTAGTATGGCAGAGAGGGGAAGATGCTTACTTAGATAACTGACCCAAGACCCAAGTACACTCAGTGGGACTACTTACTTTGAGATCAGCAGAATTTGAAAGAAACTGAGATTCTAAAACACACAGACGTTTATAGGTGTAATTAATATTTTCTCAATGGTTATGTCTTTTTCTTAAGCTCCCTCTTCAAATATTATAGAGGGAAGTCAAGTACTCCTTTAGAAAGTATCCTTTCCAATTTCCTGGTCTTCAAATCACTCACTATCACACAAGTGTATCAAGGGCTGTCACACAGACCAAATACAGTGGGAAGGCAGCCACAAGTGTTTCGGTTACAATAGATTCATAAAACCTCAGGCATTGTAGATGTGTTCTGTTTTCAACTCCCTTAGGGTTTACCACTGGAATAAGCAGAGATCGTTAGGTTTAGTTGCCAGAACCTAATAACCTATGCTGGACTGCTGGGTTTTTTGTGCTGACCAACATGTGCATGCAAAACTTGTGAGTCCACATATGCAACAAGAAGCAGCTTGCTCAAAAAAAAAAAAAAAAAAAAAAAAAAAAATCAACAACCTTAGTCTCAGTTGAATTATTATTTGAGTTTACAATGCGAGGACAAAACTTTCAGATGAACAAGTTGCGGTGTTCAAATGCTGATTTAGGAGAAAGCTGACAACAGCTCCTCATTTTGCAGCTTCTCTAAGGAGTTAACTCCCTGGTACCACAGTTTTCTGAAGTGGACCTAAAACAGTATTTATGTTAGCATGAGCATTGCATTTGAATTTCAGATAAGAGATTCCTCTTTTTCAGTCTGAGGGGAGTATATTGATTTTAAGATAAATCCTGTCTGAGGAGAAAAGGCAGACCATTAAGCAGCACAAGGGATCAGCATAAGAATATTAATAATGCAATTATTAAAACCCAACAAACAGGACAGAGTGAACAAAATAATTATCAAGATGAGAACAGGCAGAAACTGGTATTTTGCAGCCACAACAGCTGCTGATCTAATTCATGTTTGTGAAAAATACTTTAAACTGGAAACTGCAGAGGCAATTTGTATATGAGTCCTAAAAAAACTTAACTCTTTACAACCTGAGAAGATGATGTGGCGAGGAAGAATGTCAGCAAAATATCACCTCTGGTCCAATTTTGCTCTCAGTTGGGTAGGTGAAAGATGACTGGGCTGGTGATGCTAGAAGGCAGCACCGTTATGAAGAAGAATAAGTCCAGTGACTTCTGCAATATGCTATCAAAACCTCTGAACTCTTGAGTCATAATCAAACATATGCCAACAGAGCTTCAGTTGGTGAATTGTTACTACAGTAAAAACCAGCATTAGACAGGCACATAGCAATGTTTACACACACACAAATGTTTTGCTTGAATAAAATAGAAAATGCATAATATCCCTTCCTGAATTATTTTCATATTACTGCTAACAAGACATGAGGGAAATATAAATGCTTTTTCAACACCTTTCTACTCTCTGCAGGGTGATGGCTGGGACAAAATGAGGCAGTCTTCCAATAATTCTTCCTGCTTGAGGAAATCTCACAGCTTCTCTTCTTTAAGGCATAAGTAGTTGTAACTAACTGAATGTCTTGGCTTCCAGGTGTTTTTTACTCAGCATTGCTTTTACCTGATAAAATATGATTATGCATTATACACAAGATACACATTGCATAGCTAGGCAAAAAAGCGAGGTTAAAAATAGAGCTTGAAGTTGAGATTATGCTTGCATTACAAATAGAAGTTTGTACTTTCAACAATCTAGTGAAGACTATACATAGTTTCTTTTGCCAAGGAAATACCAGGGAGTTAAATTGGTTTTGATTTCTCTTATCACATCTTTATACTAGTACAGATTTAATGGATAACACTGACAAAACATATATCCTCCCTGACAAAGAGATTTTTAGAGGTTTTAATCGACAAAACTCTCACTGGCAGTAGGATTAAAAAAATGCTCAGATTATTTTTTTATATTTAAGAAAGTTCCAAGAAACCTCCCAGAACTCCACAGAGCTCTCTATTGTTTTTCAACTAGCCCTGAGGAGAAAAAAAAATGGAAGAATAATAATTTGGAAATAGGATTTTACTGTAAATTACAATATGATCCTAATGGGCATTGGGTGGCTGGCCTGCACAGTTAGAGGCATGTCTGAAGGAAAAAAGAATACCATTTACATAAAGTAGTATAGGATAAACAGCAAAGTTAATTTTGTAAATAGCAACTCATGGCAACCTGGCCTTCAAATACAAGCAGACTTTTAAATTACATCAGGTATCATTCAAAAATATCTCGCTCTCTCTCTATGCACATATACAGATTTTATACATATATTATATTCAAAAAATCTTGCAAAATACTGCATAAAATCAGACAGATAGGGAAACTACTTGTTTAGCACAAGTACTAGACAAGTGCTAGACAAGTGCTTCTATTAACCAAGTAAAATAGGTTCATGTGCTGAAGTCTTTTGAGTAGTGTTTTTCATAGTTTCCAAAGAAAAAAAGTTTTCATCAGATTTCTCAGAAGACCTCAGAGTTAAAAACAAAACTGAGAATATAAAGTTTGATCTTAAATTTTCAACATCTTTCAAATACAACATGTTCAAAACTCTGTAGCAAGAGTCATTGTCAGTATTGTGGGTAGTCACATAAAAACTGGCAACACAATCTCTGCTTATTTCTGATGAGAATCCAGCTGTAAGCACAGAAGGCTCCAGTATTTTTTCAGTGCTAGGAATGATAATTTCTTGTGCACATAAACATCGGTAGTATAGAGACATCTTTGCCATTTCAGCTCTGCCATATGGTTCAGTGCCTTTATAGAGTATTTATGAAGACCATTGGCACTATGTTGACATCTATGAAAAAATAAAAAAACACAAACCAGAGTTAATGTGAAATTCAAGAAGTTTGTTTTGTCTGTTTAAATCAAAAATAATAGGCTACCAATTCTTTAATTATATTTTGGAACAAAACCCACGTAATGTATCACAGAAACACAAACTAAAATTACAGTACTGCTGATTTTCACATGGATTTGATTAAATCTTAATTCCTTGGCTTTAAACAGTGAAGTGTTCACTCTTCGGTGGGCTCTTTCCTCTTCTCTTAAAGAATTGAACAAGTATAGCCTGGAAGTAAGTTGGTAAAGTACTTTGTAGCCAAAGTACTGGAGTCAGTAGTTCTTAGCTGTTTATGAAATGATTTAAAACCTGGGCTGTAGATGTCACCAGGTTTGTGTGGAAATATTTTGTTGATCAGTGTAGTTCAACATTTCTAAATGAACTCTGGCTGGGGTTGAACACAAGGCTGCTTCTTCCTACTAGACAGTTTCCCCAGTCCTGCACAGTTCTTCATTCTCCAGGAAGAGATTTCCCTCACTCATTTCTCAGCTGTCTTTGCAAGGAGATGCACTTGATGAGAAGGGCAACCCTAGGTCATCCATTACTCTTCTGTGGGATGTGGGCCAATGTAGCCAAACTAGATAAAGAGACCAGGAGAACACCTATTTGAAACTTAGAAGACTGCATCTGAATTTAATCTGATAGCTAATAAGAAAAATAGAATTACATGAACACTACTTTTTGGACAGCATGAAAATGAAGATGTTGTGTATAAAACTGAGGTTTTTTATCAGACATATATAAAAAAAAATATAAAAATATAAATTCCTTGGATTAGCTTAGGGGAAAAAAAAAAGGTATCTCAAGAAAGAAAAGAAAAAAAAGAAGAAAAGAAAAGAAAAGAAAAGAAAAGAAAAGAAAAGAAAAGAAAAGAAAAGAAAAGGAGAAAGAGAAGGAAGGAAGGAAGGAAGGAAGGAAGGAAGGAAGGAAGGAAGGAAGGAAGGAAGGAAGGAAGGAAGGAAGGAAGGAGAAGATCTAAACATTACTTTTCTTGGAGGAAGCTTTACCTGTTTTTTTAGTGCTCCAAACACTTTACTGCAGGTTTCATAAAATATCTTCCACATACCTTAGTATAACTTTGCTAGGGTTGACTGAAAAACTGAAAAGATGATTCTTTTCATATATACTTCAACAGCACATTAACAGTGTTCTCACAGTTATAAAAATGAATCATTATTTGTTTTTTTTTTATTTTGTAGTTACACTTCAGAAATAAATTTTGCTGGTAAATCAAGCAAAAAGACTCATATCAAAGATGGCTCTGTTAATTTTCAGACATCACATTACAGGAGGCAAGCATACAGGGTGGGGAAGCAGTCTGGAATCTATCCATGTAATACATGGATAGTATATCCATGTAATACACTCTAATCATAACTTGTGTGTTACCTTTCCAATAGACCGTGTTTTTACAAGAAAGTGTCACTGAGTTTTGACATATGTGAGAGCAATTGGGTTGAACAGTGTTTCTGACCTATAAGAACTTGAGAATGTCTTTTTTCTATTTATGTTTTTGCTTCTCAATATACTGTATATCATCATTTGCTGTAGAGCTCCAACATGAGTCAGTAGTTGAGTTTTCCTTGGTAGTCAGCAGATGGAGTTGACCTCTGGAGGCCATTTTAAAGTACTTTGTTGTTTACTTATGGAGCTTAGATTCCTTAGTGAAGGTACATAAATTAGGTCATTTCCAAGCATTAAAAAAATACTGCATCATTAAAAATTCAATAGTGGATATTGATCTCATAAGTAAGTGCAGATCTTGGTCAGAATTTGCTTTTAATCTTTTCCTGTCAAGGTGAGCAAGTCAGCAAGAGCTTTTAAGTAGCTTTACCTGGTCACTGTATTTCTATTGACCAATTCATATAAAATAAATTCACTTAGTGACAGAACATAGACTTGTACATGTGAAGCTACTTTATCAGCACACCCCCATTCACATAAATTACTGGGTTGCTCTTTTAAATTTATGTCTTAAAAATGTTTGCTTTTCTAACCCATTTTACCTGCTAGATTGACTCATGAGTAATGAAGTGATTTACAAAGAATGGCATCCTTCACCGATTACTTTGCCCTTTGTTATGATCCAAAGGATGCTTATTGTGTGTCATTTCCTTGAGAAGGAAAGTCAACATGATATGAGAATTTGCCAGAATCATTTGAAAGAGAACCTTGCAAATACCAGAGTGGGTGCCTGAACTGATCAAATTTTGGTTGCCAAGTCTTGAAATTTTAAAATGAAAGGCATAAAAATGTATAATTGATTTATTAATTACTAGGAAAATTGTGGGGTTTTGGTTTTGTTTGTTTTGTTTTGTTTTGTTTTGACATTAATTTGACTTTATACTGTCTACCATCTTATGAACATTTTTCTGCCATTGTGCTTAATGTGATCTGAAACATTTTCATTTCTGGGAATGAAAAATAAGAGCACATGCATGTACACACACAAATACAGAAAGAGTTCTCCATCCCCAAAATGCTAATAAGGAAAGTAACTATGTGAAAGCAGAAGTTTCACGGAGCAGAAGTTTCAAAGCTTAGGTAGAGAATCACAGAACTGATTTGACACATCATGTCTGAAATAAGTGTTCTCTAAGACTAAAAGTGGTTTTCTTAAAATCAACATTCTCTGAGAACCATGGACTAAGCAAAAGGCAAATAAAATTGGATGTTTTCAAAGAAGCAGTATGTCAGTGATAATGACAAAATTCTTACTGCTCCATGACACCGAGAAGATTGTACCTTATCTTTCCACACTGACTACCTGCAGTACACAGACCTAGAAGGTCCTTTCTAGACCTGTATTTCTTTATATTGCTGACAAATTTATTGGAATAATTTTAAATTCTGTTCATTATTTCTAAGCTTTAAGTGAACGTAGCAATGCAAGAAACTAAACATCATTATTTCCCACTGAGATATATTTCTTTAGCACAGACTCTTAAGAAAATTTCAGAGATGATTAATAGGGAGATGCGGGCAAGCATTACTCAAATCTGTTTTTCTTGTAAATTCCCTTCCAAACACCACTTCAAATTTCTAAAATTACTATTATGAAACGGCTTTTATTATGAAAGACTGGAATTGACTGAGATAACTATCTGATTTTTTTTTTTTTTTACTTGTCGAATAACAGTGTCATCAACTGCTCAGGATACATGTTACAAATTATTTGTGAAAATGCTTCTTTTTCAAATTTCATTTCACCATTTCTTGTTACTTTCAGTAAAGGAGATACCAGAGCAGATCCACTACCAAGTGTAACACTCATTACCCCAAGCAAACCCATTCAGGAGGGTTACTTGCGATAATGTAAACTGCTGTAAACAACTGCTGCTTAAGTGACTGACTTAATACTTGTTCACAACAAGCACAGCAAAAAAACCCTGTAAAATGTACCCACATTTATCCTAAGGGACCTAACTTCAGCCTAAATTCAGCAGTTTAGCCTGTGAGCCTCTGATTCAGACTAATTGCTGCTCTAAAAAGATGTTTTCATCCTGCCTTCAGGCAAGAATTGCATTTTGGTTGTGTAATGCGAGCAAGTAGCACAGCACAAGGGGAGCCGGTCACTCAAACCAAATAGTTAATTCCAGGGACCCATACTGCACCACACACACATTTCCAGCAGTTTTACTCTAACCCCACTTCAGTCTGGTTGAAGCACTGAATATCCATCAACTGCAGCTTACTGTGTGTGCTCTGGACCTTATCATCTCCCCAGCTCAGCTTCAGCTGGAAGGCAGCCCCCAGGCTCTCTCCTGAGTGGAAAGAACTGAAGTACAGGAATGGGGTCAGCTGGGGATTGCTTCAAAAACACATTCTTGATCAAAATTAATATGTTAATGTAGATACAGCCTAAGTGAATCCCTGGGTTTCCTTGTGTTCAGCCTTTATGTGCTTTCTACGTCCTTCACTGCTGTCCTTAATAAGAATATAGGCAGGAATTATTGGGAGTAAATCTCCAGAGCCTAATTTATGCAGGCTTAAATCTGTCTGAACTGCACCCATAACTTTAGGGCAAATAACCTTATCCAAAGCTATTTGGATATATTACATTCCACTAGTAGAGGGGTTGTTCTTTGGGCATAATTCTTTATTCAGTTTCTTATTTAATTTAAACTCACTAGTTTGCCCTTGAAACATTCTAGCTCCTCATTGTCATTCAAGGGAACATTAGCCTTTAAAATAAATACAAAAGACCATCTATTGTGCGGGGATTTTAACAATTCTGAATGGCCCTTTACTGCTAATTCTGTTCAATTAATGACTTTGGGGTCTGGCACAATTAAAACTAATTCTTTCTTGGTGTATGTGAGAGGAATTTAACTCGGCAAAACTGAATTGGACCCCTCGGAGCAAAATGTGTTTCTATAGTATGGCTGGCATGGAAAGAAGGCAATGTTTAGTGCCTCAAAAATATGCTCAAAAGCATTCAGTGATTGTCTGCCTTTGCATTTACGGTGAAAAATAACAGACCTTTCCCCATGTTGGTTAATGATGATTAATTGAGCAATGTCATTTTATCCTTCAAGTACTTTTGTACTGGCCTGAACCTGACAGAACTCAGTATTGTTTAGCTTTGCATTATCCAGAAATTGAATCATGTCCTTCGATGGAAATGAACAGAATCAATAGATGGCCAAAAGAAGATACATCAACTGTGGGATACTTCTTAGACTATTGATGTTAATTCTAATAACTTTTGTGAATAAAAAAGTTTCTGAAACTTTTACTCATTCTTTGCAGAGTTTGAGATGAGAAAGAATGTTTGTAACAGAAATTTTAGAGCCTTTAATTCAGTAGATTGGCATTGCTCTAAAAATCAAACTTGATTCATTACCTGAAACTATTTGAGAAACTGTTAAGTTTTGAATTAACTACAGTACTGTGATTATTTCCATGATACCTTGTATTTCTGTGCATTCTGTGTCTGAAAATTACTTTTCAGCTGCTATTTCAACAAGGATAAGCATAGAGTCCTACACCTGGGGAGGAACAACACCATGTACTGGTACAGGTTAGGGGTAGACCCATGGAGAGGGACCTTGGCATCTTGGTGGACAAGTTATCCACGGAACAGCAATGTGCCCCTGTGGCCAGGAATGCCAATGGCATCCTGGGGGGCATAAAGAAGAGTGTGTCCAGCAGGTTGAGGGAGGTTCTTCTCCCCCTCTACTCTGCACTAGTGAGACCACATCTGGAGTACTGTGTTCAGTTCTGGTCTCCCCTGTTCAAGAGGGACAAGGAAAGAATAGAGAGAGTCCAACAGAGAGCTACAAAGATGATGGACTGGAACATCTCTCTGATGAGGAAAGGCTGAGACACCTGGGACTGTTTAGCCTGGAGAAGACTGAGAGGGGATCTTATTAATGGTTACAAATACCTGAAGGGTGGGTGTCAGTAGAAGGGGACAGTCTCTTTTCACTGGTGCCCTGTGATAGGATGAGAGGTAATGGTAGCAAGCTGAAACACAGGAAGTTCCACCTCCACATGAGGAAAAACTTCTTCACTGTGAGAGTGACAGAGCCTGAAACAGGCTGCCCAGAGAGGTTGCGGAGTCTCCTTCTCAAGAGACTTTCCAGACCCACCTGGATCTGTTCCTGTGTGGCCTGCTCTGGGTGTTCCTGCACTGGCAGGGGGGTTGGACTCGATCTCCAGAGGTTCCTTCCAATCACTAGCATTCTATGATTTTGCAATTCTATTTTTTTCCTTACAGGTGTTTTTTCTATTGCTTGCATGCTCCTTGAATTAAAATTTAGCTGAAGTTTATTCTATTGCCATTTCAAGTTCACATTTGAAGATCTTAATGAAATGCCACAAGACTGCATTATAAAAGGGATTTGGACTAAATTTGTAAATCAACCCCAAAGATTCCCTACGTAGAAAGGCAGTGGGTGCACAGCCATGATCATTGAGTATTTCCCCAACCTCCTCACCTGCTTCTAGTCACATTTCTATGTCTTTCCTTTCCTTTCCTTTCCTTTCCTTTCCTTTCCTTTCCTTTCCTTTCCTTTCCTTTCCTTTCCTTTCCTTTCCTTTTCTCCATAATGTCATATGCAATGCAGAGAAATAATGTTCACTGCTGTAAGAATGGATCTCAGCCCAATCTTCATCTGTGAAATGGGCCATAATGCTCTGGCTTTTCCAATCATGAAAGGCAACAAGTGCTCTTTTATAAATCTTCCCACGCAAGGAAGAAGTCCTGTTCCAGTGGTTTAACTGTCACTAGTGATAAAAGTGTACTGATTGAAAGAAACCTTTTTTTCTTTTTTGGTAGCAATAGCATGCTATTTATAGCAAATTGTCCAGAAGGAAAGAAAAAAGAAATTAAAACCTTTGATGTTAAGAGCTGGTTATTTAGGTTTAGACTTGGAAATGCTTTAACAAAATGTCTTCCAAGGTTTTGGTGGTACTAACACTTGAGCACATGATGAGCTATTTTGTTAGCTCTAGAGAAATCAGTAAGATAACCCATGATACTCCTATTTATAGGAGCTATATAGCCAACTATGTCTACAGGTATTTTCCATATGACTGTCTGAGTAGAAGTTGAATATTTGCATTTCCTTTAAACTTACGAAGTAATTAGATATTGTTTGATCACAGACACTTGTCAGAGTGTTAGGAATATTAACAGTAATTTAAAGTTGAAGGTGTAGTACAAATAAAACACATGAGAGTTTTTGGAATTGCTGATAAGAGGCAGATGTTTGGGAAAATCAAATGGCTCCATGTCTGAGTTGAAGCTCAGAGTTTCTATTCTTGTGATTAATTGACTCAGTTTCACTTTGTGGGAACAGATAAGGAAGATATTTTTTGTGCTCACTTGTTTTTAAATAAATGATAATTCAGAAGCATGAGCAGAGAACTGATACACAATTCACTTTGCCTGTTGTGATCAAGTCCAGAAAGGAAAATTGTATTATGATTGTTTACTGCATTACATCTCTGGCCAGATATATATCTGAGCAACAGAAAAACTCCCTGGGAATTTACTAATAACAAGCAAAGTAAAAAAAAAAACCAAAACAACCAAACCTGATTACTTCCTTAGTAAAGCACTAAAAACTGCCATGGAAAGAGCTGAGTCTACATCTTTCAGATCTAGTCTTCCAGCTAGAAGACTTTTCCTAGGGGTAGCTGGTTTCTTCTTCTGACTTACAAATATACTTAATCAAAGCTAAAGAATCAATCTAGCCTTCCCTGTTTAAGAAGACAATACAATATATGATAGCAGAGTCTTATAGGGGATAGTGCTAATATGCGAAACAGGCTGGCTTTTCCCCTTCTGTCCTCCTGATTTAAAGTCTAGTCAGGAACGACGCCAAACAAAGGGAATTGCTACCATTCCCTGAATTGCTGCCATTTTTTACTGAAAGTGCAGAAAATCCAACCACAGAGAAATGCTTGCTCCCTTCTGCTCCCATGCCAATCTGCCATTTTCCAGAACTGGTTCTTGTCACATTGTGAAACAACTTGTGGATCAGAGAGGCTGTACCATAACACAGAGAGCAAGAGGTTTAGCAAACAGAAGATCTGACTCTTTCCTGCATTTGTCAAGGCTTGATTCAGTGTATTGCTCTTTATTTAGTACCTACTATCATTCAAACAAATTGCCAGAGACATTATCACACAGGTAACAATGTATATCATATATTTACCATACTTTTCAGAAGATAAGGTATAAACATTCAATCGGATTTTGGGAACTAAAAATCACATAAAAAGACAGATTTTACCTCTGAGAGGAAACAAGTACAATTCTGCTGATAAACTTCAGTCATATCTCCCATACTGTGCAATAATTTGCATGTTTTATGGAGTCCAGCTACTGAGTAGCAGTCACGATGCCAGCACATCCACTCATAAATCATTGAATGCTCTTGCAGGGTATTTTCACTGGATTAGTTACAACTACAATTAAAGTAGTACTTGACCTGATGTTAAATCAGGTTATATTCAAAATCTTAAAGCAATTATCTCAAATACTGATTTTATTGCATGAGCTAGCATGCAATTGAAATATTATTTAATACCACATCAATACTGCCATCCCAAGTGATTGAAACAAGACAAGCAAACATATTTTTGTACAATTTCTATAATTAATGATAATACAGTAAAAAAAGTTAAATAATTCTCATTTATCTTAAATGTATTTGAAATGGATGAAGTAGAAAATCTTGATTCATTTTATAACATATAAAAATACAGAAAAAGGCAGCATTCATCAAATGGAGTGTTAAAACTCAGCTTGCTGAAGAGTGAACCCATGGCCTTACACAGGAGAATCTGGATATGTTGCCAGTGATATTGCTGTATTCTTCAGACCATCATCTTAAAAGCAATCATCTCTTAAAAGTAACATCCATTCCATCTGTAATTCTATATTTGATCTCTTACTATGAGAAAAAGACTAAGAAAATCATGGTGGACAACTGTAATTTACTTTTAGAAATGTAAATCCTATTTTACACATGCAGATCCTAACTGTTTTCAAACACAGATGCCCATACACTGATTAAAACTTAGGACTTCAGCTTCCAAATTTAGCGTAGGTGTTTGGTTTAAGTGCTTCCAAAAGCCAAGTTCTTTTTCTCTTTGTTCATTTAAACTTTTCAATATTAGCAGTCATTTAAAATTGGTTACCCCAAACTTCATTTTAAATGCATGTGGTCCCAGCAAAATAAAGCATCCTCTGCTTCCTGTTTCAGCTAAAGAAGTTTATAAACTAGTAGGCTTTCAGAGATTAGCTTCTCTATTAATGCATTTTCAGCAGTTCACAAAGCACACGGTAAAATCAGGTAACAATTTGTTCTGGTTTAGCAAAGAATTTAAGGAGACAGTTTTATTTATGTATTCCAGCATGTATTTGTCTTTTTCGTAATAACATCATGTTTAATCATGGTCCAACCTAAAATCCTCTGTGATCCCAAGGTTTTTTCCTACAGCACCACTGTTATTCCTCACCTGGCCATGTGTAGATGCTATCCTGCCACAAAGCAAGCGGTATTGCTGCTCAGCTTTTCTCAGATGTCATTGTTGATGACAATAGCACTGTCTGCAAATCTACTGAGTGTAGCCTTTATTCTACAACCCAGATAACTACAGAAATTAGTAAAAAGTCATGGCTTCACTAAAACTTTTTACAGTTATCCTATTCCATGCATTAGTTGGTTTTGACATTGAACCATTGTTAAACCAGAAAACTATATTCAGAAAGTTTTTACCTATGTATGTTGCAATTTCATTTCTACAGCTATGCTACCTTAGTTTCTCCAGTTACCATTGTGATATCAAAAGGATATTACCAGTACCAAAAGGAGAAATTAATTTTTGAGTTTTCAAATCTAATGCCTTTATTTTGTTGTATATGTTGAATTAAAGACAGCCCTTATGAGAAGTTAAGGCAATTTATCTATTTTTGAAAGGAAGCACTTTAGCTACTGTGTACACAGAGCACCACTAACTATTTAATTTAAAAAAAATAAAAATAAATCCATAGATGTGGTTTAAAGAAATGAGGATGCATCATTTAATCTTCATTGCCCTCTTGCAGGATTTCAGTCAGGAAACTGTTCAGCCATACAGATTTCATTACTGAAATCAATGGAAACATCAGTTTGTGTAAAAGCTTCTTGCATAGGAACAAAAAGGCAAGATTAGCTTTCCTTTTAAATTTTTTTTAAACATTATTTTTGCTTTGTCACTTCTCCAAATAATTTTCTCTCTACTGACTCACCGGGCTCCCTCTGGTGGTTACAGAACAAAACCGTTCCTTTGCTTCGACTACGTGCAGAATTGCACATTAAAGACAGATTTCATTAGCATTTCTTGCTCTAATAATACTTAAGAACTATAAATTGATTGAAGTATAAGGCTTTGTGTAGTCTACTGTTGTGTAATCTAGATCATAATATGCTTTCTTAGCCAAAAATCTTTGAACATCCATTAGGGTTGGGTTTTTTTTTCAAATTCTTGTAGGGTTTGGAAAGTGAGAAGTAGATAATACAATTAACCAATAGGTTAATATCCCATAATATCCATGTTAATAATCTGAACAGAACATCTAAATCCATAATTTCAGTTAAGAGACTTTAACATCTCTTTACTCAGGTGAAGTTCTCCAATACTCTGGATGTGTCATACTTTCTCTCAGCTGACCATCTCTTCTTATACCACAAATGAGGATGTGGATTTTTCCAGCAATATTGCAAACTAGCATGGAAGAATTTTTGTCTGAAATCTCAGTGAACACAGCCCTCTTTTAAGCTTAAAAGCAGCCAAATTTAACATTGACATTTGTTTTTAAAAGTTTTTTTAAATCTTTCCATAATTGATATAATGAAAATTCACCTTTAAAGGCACCAGAAAAAGAAGATAGCTATTTTTAAAACAGGGTATCAGTATAAATAATTATAT
>JANHGN010024845.1:0-54932 GCA_024605025.1 Megaceryle maxima
ATTACACATAATTTTATATAAATAATAATATTCATCAGATTTCATATTTCCATTTCACTATGATCAAGACAAAATAAGAATCTCAGAAGTGGAAAAAACTTTGGAAAAGAGTCAAAAAGAGCATTTCATCAGGTATCTTAACTAAATAGTCTACCTTGACCATTGGCATAAAAATACCCACCGAGCTAGTGATAAGTGCTGCAGTCCATTTTTTTTCAATATCCAATTACTTTGTATGACATTTCAGTGCACTTACCAGATGCAACTACTGTTGGAGAGCCAGTTCCTGAGTAAATACTAACATAACTGATTCTTCCAGTCCCTGAAGGATAACTTTGTGTAAAATAGATTCGATTGTTTATGCTGTCAAAGTCCAGGGCCACTGCAGTTCTTAAGACACTGACTGTGCGGAAGGGAGGACTGTGATTATCAGGATCTAGGTGGATACTTCTGAGGGCATTCTCAAGAGCAAAAATCAGGTAATCATCAGTTGAAATGGAACAACTCTTGCCATCACTGCCTAGTGTTCCAAAGGCACAACCACATTTGGGTGTCTGTGTGTCAGGCAAGGCAAAACACAGATGAGAGCAGCCTCCGTTGTCATCCAAACAAGGATTGTTGTTGACATCAAGGGGCGAACGTGACTGGAAATGACTGTTGTAAATGGTAACATCCCTTAGCCAGTTAATGTTGTCTCGTATTACTGTTGGCTGATCAGTATTGCCTGGCTCCTTGCTGGCTTGGAAGACTTTTTTCAGGTTCCGATCCACCCAGATCATAGAATTTCCAAAGACAGTGATACCATATGGAGTTGGATAGCGACTGCCGTAACGCACAATTTCAACATCACCACCATCAGGCTGAATTCTTGCAATCATATCTAAGGAATCATCCACCCAATAAATGTAGCCATTGCTGTGATCTACGGCCAACCCACGAGGTGTGACAATGCCCTCAGACACAAGAACAGTTCTGTTGGTGCAGTCCAGAAATGCACGTTCAATCTTTGGATTTTGCCCATAATCTGCCCAGAACACATATCTGTTTTTTGGGTCAACTACTATGTGCCTTGGCATATCTATGATAGTTTTAAGCAGAACACGTCGATAAGTTGTGTTTAAACGTAAAACTTCTATAAAAGTCTCTGTCAGGAATGCATTTGTAAAATAAAGATTTCCTGTATTTAAATAAGAAAAAAATAACAAAGCAGAAAAAGAAAACGTAAAGTTAATATATATCATCGACACCTGAGAAAAATGAGCTGATAAAATACTAAACCAGAAAATTAATATCCATAAACATGTCAATAGTTGGAAGCATAAGGTACTTGCCTACACTTTGAGAAATTAGGAGGACACCCAAACTGACAATAGTTAATTAATTTCTAAATGAGCATTGTCATGGGGAAAATCAGTACTCTAAGACTAAAACACATTAACTACCGTTGTTCTTTAGGTGTACTTTTCATTTTTCATTCTAAGCCTTTGTCTTGCCTTTCCATAACTTTATCCCTTTACTATTTACAACACAAGACTATGAAATCCATTTATGGCACAGCATTGTGTACAGTAACTAAATTAAGTGTACAGAGCACATGATTATGCCAATACTCAGCCTACAAGCCTATCAATCAACAGAAGAACGTCATCAAAACATATCTATATTATGTATAAAATAAAGGTATTAAAGGCAATGGTCAGCTACTTAAGAGTTGATGAACACTTTCTGAAGAGTTAATTTTTTAATTGATCTCTAATATATTTAAATAGGAACAGGAAGTGCAAGTGGGGAAATTAAAGTTTAAAGAAAGGATCTCTTCTGCTTTCTTTACTTTTCATTATAGTTTATAGGATTTGTACACAAAAATCTTAGGGCAGATGAAGGACACCTCTTTCTTATTAACAATGTTCTTATTAACAAAGGCAACCTTTTGTGCACTCTTCTCTAGTACATGTTTTTCATTACGGTAGTAAAGTATAGTACTACACTGGATAACAGATACTTATGAATGCACAGACAAGAGAGACCTAAGACATCAGGAGGTAAAAGGTTCTATACACCTGCTCTAATAAATGTTCATTTTTACACATATAAACACAAGAGCCATTTGTTACTTCCTCTAGCTTAAAATCAGTCCATAGACAAACAAGTTAGAAACACAGGACTTCCACTCCAAGTAGTTTAATTAGGATTCTTTTACATTAGTCTAAAAATTTTACTATCTGTAGAGATAGTAAAATTCTCCTTAATTCAGCTGTGCTTACCTGCTACCCAGTCAATGGCAATGCCACGGATCCCATTTCGTCCTATTCCATTTGTAACAACATTTCTAAAATAAGAACCATCAGGTTTAATTTTACGTATTGCATTCTGAGAAGAAACAGTGCTACTGAAGTCACACCAGTAAATGAATCCAGAAGGCATGTGAACATCCACGTGAAGAGCATTTCGTCCTGAAATATTTTGAAAAGTAATAATGAATTAACCTTGATATAAACTAATTTATTTAAAACGTGCTATGCCAGCAAGAAATGCCAAAATATTAGGCATTATAAGATTTTTCCTACTATTATATTCACATACCTCTTCCTGCCAGTGGTACCATAGCTTCAGAGTGATCAGATGTCTCTAAACTAAATCCTTTAATTGCAGAAAGCATAGAAACAACTACAAATGAACTGTATGGGGAACAGGTTCTGTTATCAGGATTTAGCTGAAAGCCAGTCGCACAGGCACAGGAGAATAATCCAGCAGGTAGAGGCAGGCAAAGCTGCTGGCAAACTCCAATATTATTACTGCAGCCATTTGAGGAACCAGCAGAATCTGTGGAAGACACACATGACAAGATGTAAAAATCTGAATTGTGCCATCACAAGCTCCTGGGGATAAATAACCAAATTCATATACTTGCATTGTATTAACAACCAGCTGACAAAAATAAAGGTCTTAACCATTGTATATTTTAGCACATAATCATTAGCAATGTATTTCCTGGCTTCTTGTTCATCTAAATTCAATGAGGCCAAGAACAAGGTAAAACGGATATATAAATTTGAAGCCAACGTAATAAAATTTGTTATTTAGTCCGTATTACATTGATAATATTTTAGTAAAATTACATGTGCCAATAGATGCCTTAACCAGAGGGGTGAAACATCTCTTTACCAAAAACAGATAAAATGCTTCTGACACTTTTCCTGCAAGCTTAATCAAATCCTTTCTTTGTCAGAGCATGCACTCTGTTTCTGAGGGAAGTCAAGTTTTCACAAGGTTGGATATCCCGAAATACTTCTTGACCAAATACTCACTGTCTCTGTAGTACACGCGTAGGCACCTCAGTCTTGGGACGTTATCTCTCAGTACTACTTTGTTTGCTCCAGTGGACTTGTCGACTCGTTCAATAACTTCATAATCTCGATCAGTATAGTAAAGAAAGGTATCATACACAGCAATTCCCCATGGATGAGAAAGATGAACCACCAGAGTCACACGATTTGTACCATCCACATTGCCTTTCTCAATCTAAGAAATCAGTTTAAAGCTTAATATTAAATTTCTTGTAATAAAAGTTCAGTGTTATAATACAAAATTAAAATGCAACATGTACTACTAAAACCTCTTCATTTGTGAAATCTTTATTTACAAGGTAGAAAGAAAAGGGTCAGCAGGATGCCAATAATGATTTCTAGTTTTTCACTCAAATTCATCATATATTTTTAATGCTAACTAGTAACAACAGTTCTTCAGGTTTTTCTTCGTCCTGCAGCTCCCAGTTACATGAGTAAACTAAAGAAACTGAATTGTTCAGGTGAACCACAGACAGAGAGATAGACAATCAGATAAAAAGCAATTAAAAAAAAAAAAAAATCTCCTACCACTCCTGTGCTTGTGACAGCCCAGTACAACTTTTGTTCCTTAATGTCAATGGTTATGAACTCCACATGGTCAAGGTTGCCAGTGAAGAGGGTCTGTATGCCTGATCCATCCATGTTTGCACTGGCAATCTTTGCTGGGATTCCACTGTCAGTTCCCTGGTCTGTCCAGTACAGCTTTCTGTAACACACATTACCGCATCTGTTAGCAAAGCTGGTAACAGAGACCAATGAATGGCCTAGAGTCACTTGAGCATATGCTTCAGTCTACCTTTGGTAGACAAATACTTCAGCACATACTGAATACTGATCACTTTGAACCAGGCCACAATGAGAAAGAGATCTCGTTTGGAAGGGAAAAAAAAAAAAAAAGGAGAAAAATGTTTGTTCTCTTGAAAAAGAGAAATGCCTTTAAAAAGAAACTGTTTCTCTTGAAAAAGAAAACAATGCCTGTTAAATAATTTTTAGAAATCCATAACCTCCCCTGTATAATCCCAAAATACCATCAGCAGGTAAACTCAGTAGAGTATTAGGGCTAGAACAGGAAAGCAGGAGAATAATAATTACTTTTCACAGATGCTTGCAAGGTTTCAGCAGCGAGTTTGGTTCCAATTTGGAATTAAAACTACAAGTTGAAAAAACTTTACATAAAAAAGAATTCTATCATCTGGTGCTAGGGAGTATGTGCACCGCTCTGGCCTCAGTTGCTGAAGAACACCTAGGGCACATGGCAGCCAGACTCCCAACTCAGGACAAATGGTCAGGAATCAATTAATCTGAAAGCCTGCCAAGCCACCAGCAGAACTGTCTCATTACTAATTTGGTCCTAAGGAACACTGTGATTTGGAATTAAAAAAAAAAATTAAAAGTCCTATTTAAATCGTGATTACTCTGTTAGAAATTACAGCTCTTCTTGGGAGAAAGCAGAAAAATTGTTTGGTGCTAGGCTGTTTAACATGTGAGATTCTTCCCATGCAGTGTGTCTTTCTACCATAGCCAGGCCTCAAGTCAGACATCACAAGATATTACAAAGACTTCAGAATTCTCTTCACTCAGGGTTTCTATTTTCAAGACACTTTTTTCCACAATCATAATACTCTAAGATCCTTTTTTAATTAAAAAAACCCCAAAACCTATAAGTATATGGTAAATTAAAAAGAATTAACATCTATGCAACAGTTTATGAAGCTATGCAATTATTTCTAGGGCTTAAAAAGAGTAAATAAATTCTACACAATTACGAAAAAAATAAAACTATGTCAATTTCAGGATGGGAGCAGAAGACTCTAAAAATTAAGAAAAATATGGAGAACATTCTCATGTGCAAAGACAACATCAATTTTGGAATTTTACCCTCTTGCTGGATCAATTGTCAAACCAACTGGTGTGCCAGCTCCCAGAGAAGTGCCATCATTGGTGATCAGTGTTTTCCTGTACATTATGTCACCATGCAGCTTCAGGACCTATGCAAACATTCAACTTATCAGAACATGTAAAATAGAACTTACGATAGATTTTCAAATTAAAGCAAGGAAGACTAAATCCACAGGGAGTTGAAATTGCAGAAGATTGTCTCAAATACTAAGAAAAAGTGCATTGTTCTGCAATCTAACCATCTCCCTTCTCTAGCATGCATCCCTTGAATGAGCTGCTTGCAGCTCAGAATCTGCCTCTGTTAACAAAAAACAAAAAAAAGCATGCTAGGCATAAAAATAATTAATATTCCACTTTCCACAGTATCTTCAAAGTATTACTGGCTGAATGGGTTGATGAAATGCTGATTCAGAAAGTATTAAATTTTATTTCTTTAAATGAGCTGCCCTTTAATTTAATAGTGTGTATTTATATTTTGAAACAAGGACATTAATGATTGGGCTTATTTACAGTCATTACTGTATTATATATTTCTTATCCTCTATTTCCCTACACTAAATGGCAATTTTATCCTTCACATAACATCAGACTGCTATTCTCCAGAAAGCTACATAATATGGTATCAAAAGCATTCGGGAGCGGATCTTACTGCAATAATACCGTAGTAACGCTAATGATCGGAGAGGTTGTGTGTCAAACACTGGCAGTCTGATGACTTGAAGTGGGGAATGAAAAAAAAAATAATTAAAAAAAGCAGACATCCATACATGAAGTTCCCAGAATATAATGCTTTCAATCTTTTTGACTATGTTTGATTTTAGACTTACCTCTTCAAGTTTGTAAAGTACTTTTCTAAAGATTGTTTGCATTTTAAAAGAAATCTAATTTTAGGTTTTCATTAAAAAATATTACTAATTTCAACCTGTACACATAGTAGTGAAAAATCTAGACTCTCACCTTCCAATTGTTCCTCTTAAATAATTACCTCAATTGACTGTGTCCCTGGGTTAGTGTAGTACAGGTTTGCAGATATCCAATCCAATGCCAGACCAATCGGAGCACCAATAACAGCTGCTGGAGCAAAAACTGTCCTGTTGGCTCCATCTGACCTCACTCTGTGAATTTCACCCTTGGAAAAAAGGTAACAAGTGAAAAAATGTCAAGCCCAGAAAACACTGCTCTATTCCAACTACACAAGCACTTTATATTACAATCTTTTCTGTCTGCCTGCATACAAAATGAAAATCCAATAGAGAAAAATGTATTTGTATATGCTCAATGCATAAATATGGTATAAATATTACTGTAAATCATAATTATCCACTGTGAAGAGGCATTACTGTTCACCAGCCAAAACCTGTTTGACAAAAATAAAATTATATTATAATAAATAATATAATAAATTATATATAAAATTATAATATATTATTATATTCTATAAGGCTGAACCGTACATATTTAAGCTATATACAGTCACACTTTTGTAATTATTATTTCATTATGAAAAGATTTTTATCAGGATACCTCAGTTAACCATCTTTGATATATCTGAAATCTAGTATAGGAAAATAGTGTTCTATCCATGCGTAAATATTTAAGAACCAGATTTTTAATAAATTGTAATAACAAGAATCAAGACTAAGATTATACTTGCAAGTTTCTTTATAAGGATAACCCTTGAAATGATAACTTATAACTTGCAGATTCTATGGTATTAGCTACAGTGCATGACGCTAAAGCATGATATAAACAAGCACTGTGTGGAGAAACAAGCCAGATAAAGGTCAATTGATTACTATAGCACATTCCTGAGCTTTCTTCAGATAATGTCAGTTTTACTTCTGCAGAAGTCCTGTATATTATCTCATGAATCTTTCACAACTGGTATTAATGCAGAACTGAAATACCAGCAGCTATTGCACATCATTAAATCTTTTGGAGAAGAGGCCAGTAGGGCTAGGGGAGCTGGGGTGAGTGTTGAAATCTGCTTCTCTCTCCTCACTGATTACTTCCACCCCTACTGATGCAGACACACTGCACCTGTCCTGGGGATATCTCACTCCATGGTGCAGGCTCTCAGACAAGGCAGCACTGGGACCCACTACCTCAGTTCTTCACCAAGGCAACACACGCAGTAGGTCTGTTCTCCTCTAAAAAGATAGAGGGGCACTGCCATCTCAAAGTGACAGAACACATAGAGCACCATTAGAGTCTGAACTTTGCATCCCTTGAAGACAGAAGCTGTGCAGCTAACAATAGCCCAGTTCAGGGAGGGAGGACGTAGAGGCAGAGATAGAGCAGGCTCAGGCAGTAAATAAATGGAAAACAGGTTGCAGCTGCCACCTCAGAGCAGAAACACGGTAGAATCAGCTTTAGGAAAAGCACCCAGTGATCATTTTGGTCTATGCATATTCTAAATTGCTTTGTTACCATGACATTATTATGTTGCCTAAATATCTCAGTGCAGAATTGAAAAAGGCTTCAGAAAAGAATCAATATATCTGATGACAAAAATCTGGACATGAACTCCAGGCCAAATCCACAGCTGGCTTAAATAGGTAAAATTTCCTAGCCACCATTAGAGTGCTGCTTCCTGAATCCTAACAAGGTAGTGCTATTTCCAAATTAACCTGTTCTTTAATCCCTGGGCCTAAAGAAAAAAAGTAGGAATGTAGGATAACTTTTGGTACTGTATAAACCCTGCTTTGAGAGCCTGAGGGGTGTTGAATATTTACAACGGTGTTTAGTATGATAGGCACTTCAAAAACAGTTAGGAATTCTCCTGTCTATTATTGACATTTACAATTAATAACCTATGGAACATGACAGCTGAAGATAAAAATACTTTCTAAGTGCTTTTCAAGTAAAAAGGGAGGACTCTGATGTTTATCTTTGCTTCCTGAGTTAGCTTCAGACAGGGTGAACAAGTTGATGGATGTCCACTTGAGCTCTGAGTACAACTAACTACAACTGTTGCCAACATGGGCAGAGAAATTACAGCTACAAACTATATACAAGCCACAAGAAAACTCAAACATGCAATGTATGGAGGCAAAACAGGGTATTAAGGAAGAGGCCTTGTGGTAATAGACAAGCAATGTTTTTCTCAAAGGGGAGAAATAAACTAACCCAAAAAAACCCAAAAAATCACCTTTCATTCCTTTTAATCATGTTTATCAAAACTCTTACCTGCAATGCTAATATATTTCAATTAAAAACATTATTGTAAAATAAAATAACTTATTTTAGTGCACATTTTGAACACAAATACTAACTTACCGGATTTTCAACCCAATAAATCATCTGTTCAGAGTCATCAAAGTCAACATCAACACCATTTTGAACTCCTGCTATTGGAACCATAGCATCATTTGTCTTCTCCTCAGGGTTCAGAGAAATTCCGTAAATTATATTCTCTCTGACAGCAATAAGGAAAGGGTGTTCAACTGTGAAAACATATAATGTAATTCAGAGTTGTTTCTGATTCAAAAGATGGCATTATGATATGCTTCCCCTCTCCCACCAAAAAGTTCCCTGATGCTGAGAATGGTTGAATGTTACCAGTGATGTTTTGCAACCACTTACTTATGAATTTCTTCCTTCACTATGAGTGAGATTATCAACTATTACTATTATTACAAAGTTTCAGCAGTATTCAATCACAATGCATGTGCAAGAAAATTCTGAGGAGGAGGAAGTAAATAAGGCAGGATCACTCATACTGGCAAAGGGAAGAAGTACATTCATGGAGCTGCTCTGAGCAGCTTTTTCAAATCTACAAGAATGCGAACCAGCAGGACAAAGCTCTAAGGGCTCTCCAGGATATGCCTTAGATGGGCTCTAATGCCTATTGAGCAGGACTCACAAGCAAGGTATAGTGTCACAGCAGCAATTGCTGACCTTTATTATTAAATATAACTGGTTTCTTGTTTATTCTCTAAGGGAGTAGATATATTCCCTTATAGCATGTATAGTTTTAGGTAAACTTGAACCTTTCTTCTTAAATGTTATTAAAAAAGGACACCTGGTAGAACGACCTGAGAAAATGCATTGGAGATCCATAGAGTGAGTCAACAACTTCCTTTCTCACTTGCTAGAAAGTAGGGGAAGAGAATCTCTTGAACACCAATTCCCTTCTTCCTTGGGCTTTTGCCTTTGGAGAACAAATTCTAGCCTCTTCTCTCCATAGGCACAAGCTACCACTTGATAGACTTGTTAGGGAACTTGGCTTCTGCTGCACAGAGGGTGGCAGTAACCTATTTCCTCTTTTATAACAGATCAAAGACTTGGTTTTGTTTTTATTTTCTTCACTATCCACTTAATACATTTATATGATATTTGCAGTGGAAATTTTGACATGGGAAACCACTAACAAGCTTATATATCATTTGCCTCTGCACAAAAATCACATTTTGGCAAATACTTGCCTGAAGACATATAGCTAGCTCTGCCTGTGAAATTCTTGGACAGCTTCCATTTTTTTTTTTCCAATTGCAAAGACCAGCTAAATTCACATGAAATTATTGCAGTGCATACAAGACCCCAGAGTCATTATTCCTCTTCTAACTGTACACAGTACAGCACTACTGAATTCTGCTGAAATACAGATATGAGAATTCTCTAGGCTAGATTGTTTGTGCTTTAGAAACTTGATAGTCTCATTTAAACCAATCATATTCTACATAAATTTTTTGCTGATTGCTTCCTTTAACACCGTAGCAAATCTGGATAGCCTGATTATTCCTCATTCATATAATGGATAATAGAGCAAATTTGCTGAGCTATACAAATCTGTGCAGTTTCATCACACAGACATTAATATATCTTCTGCAATTCTTAAACTTAATACTGGTTCACATGATGAATGATAGTCCATATAAAATTCCTATGTTATATTAAATATGCAAATTTATCTTATTAATACAAGATTTTAATATACACAAATTCCTTGCTTTGTGTCAAAGCCATTTTGCTACTTTACCCTCTTTAATATCAATCTGAAATGCAGTTTAAAGTAAAATAAGTGCAAAGGCTATCTTAAAATATTAGCATTCTTCATCTTATCTAAGGCTAGAAATGGTGCAAATCTAGAATCACAGACTTTCCATCAACATCAAGTTAGCAGTATTCAATGTGTGAACGAAGTAGGCAGAGACCAGCAATATATTTGTTTTGTAGAGACACTGGGCAACCAAATGCATGCAGCTCAGAAAGTTTGTGATGCCCTATTAAGTAAACAATAACAGCAAGGATAACAGTAAATATTAGAAAAGAATTGCCAAATGCCTATTCCTTTGTAATCATTAGCAATAATTAAAATATTTTATCATGAATCAGCATATTTTTATCTTTTTCTGCTTTGCTGAACTTCAGCAAACATATAAAAAAGTTCCCCAAAACTGTAGATATTTTTTATGTAACGTTTTAAATGTGTAACTTCCATCTAAAAAGTCCATATAGTTTGAAAGAATTGTGCTTCACAAAAGGATATTTCTATTTCTCCCTTACACAATTTAAATTGAGCAATTATGTAATTTATAAAAGGGCCACAACTGTACATAAGGTAGACACAGGGAACTTTGCAACATGTGGGAAATAAAGACAAGAACCTTCAATGGACTGCCAGAACTGGGTCAACCTCTACACAAGCATGTGCTCCATTACTGCCAGGTTCCACTTCTTTTATCGTGATCCTCCTATAAGCCTGTATATACTAAAACCAGTACAGATTTCTAAAATAAACCCTCTTTTTTTCAATAGATTAAACAAATTTGCACTGCATTTCAGATTATATAAATTGGTAACTTTCTTACGGTTGCTAAGAAAAACATGAATGAACTACAGCTTTTTAAGGAACACACTGCTAAGTACCAAGGAGGAAAGCTGCGTGATATTGCTTATAACATTTTAAAAGAATCATAGAATCATAAAATTATAGAACTGTCAGGGTTGGAAGGGACCTTAAAGATCATCTAGTTCCAACCTCCCACTAGAGCAGGTTGCTCAGAGCCCCATCCAGCCTGATTTTAAACTTCCAAGGATGGGGCCTCCGCCACCTCTCTGGGCAAGAAAAGGATCTTTTCACTGACACAGATTTCTAGTGTTAACTCAACCTAATCATTTCTACTTAAATTTCAGTGATTTGAAGCTTCCTAACTAGGGAGGCACCAGAGTGTAGTTTATATCTGTACAACTGATGGAAAAATTAACAAGGAATGCTTCATCTGACAAATTAATCTGGTCAAATTTCTGGTCAGCAACTGCCTGCTAGTAATTTGAGTTTCTGTGACTGTTTGTTAAAGAAATGAATTGGCTGAATGACCTCTACAAATCCTGTAAGGAAGTTTAGTGACACATTTTGCTATGAAGTTTTTTTTTTTGCAAAGGTTAGCTCTGCTACAGCTGCATCACCTCTAGCATCTGTAATTTGAGGCTATGTTTCCAGACCTCCTGCAGTTGGCACAGTGATTTTTGATGCAGGGGAGGGAAAAAGCGCAAGCTGTTAAATTTTGATTGAATTTCAAAATGTATTAATTCAGACAGGCTGAAGAGTGATGAGGAACAGGTAGAGCATCTCTCCTGAGTAAAGAAAACCGAAAGATCATGACTTGGATTTCATGAGCAACAGCCCAAAGATCTGAATTGTGCTTTTTGCCTGATGGAGGGACAGATTTGACAGTTTCAGGGGTTTTTCTTCATCTCTCGTTATTACTGCTATACCTCTCATGCAGTTCCTGTTATCAGGAGAAAGCATCCATCCTGAAGGACAAGCACAGGAAAAAAAAAGTGGTCCAGATGAAGAAAGCAAACAGAGGTGGCTACAAGGAGACGATGCACAAGAATTGATACCTGAAAAGCAAAAAGAATTAGCAATTATAACAGTATGAATGACTGGAAAGAATATTCAATCTCATTGCTACTGATAATATCAAACCAGCTCAAAGTCAGTTTTGCTATTTCCTTAAAATTAAATAATTAAGTTATTTCCAAGAACCACAATCAATACATTAACACACCCTAACAGGATATAATTTTTCATGTAAAACCAGTACCATTATCACAGTAGGCTTTTTAATTTTTTTTTTTTTGCACCATAGAAAACCTCTCAAAACTTCTTTTTAAACTTTTATTAACTGCACCAGAAGCCCTGCAGGATTTTCAGCCTTTGTTCATTATAACCCTTGCAGGTGAGGGATTTCAATTATTTACTGAAGCTTCTTAGAGAGAAGTAAAGAGATAAAATAGCTGCAAACACCTCGGTTCAAAGGTAGTGGGAGTTCAATGCATAATACCTTGGATCACATTGAAACCATCAGCTGAAGCTTGTAAAATGTAAAAAAGACAGCAAAGAAGGTCTCCACTGACTGCTGTTACTACTATACACTAACAATTCAACCATTTACATCATTTCACAAACTTGCTGCTAAGGAGAATTATTCAGGATGAGCTATCTTCACAAGAAAATAAAAATTAGATTTTGAGCATATCCTTAGCAATTGCAACAGGCCTTACTCTAAGAAGCATGGAAGTTCCAAGAAATTACACAATTGTTCCTAGTATAAAACTAACAAGAACTGAAAACAAATTAACAAGATGACAATAAAACAACAGCATAAATTCAGACTGTAATAAAATTATTCATCAGTATAATAAATCTAAGCTCTACTTGGTGAAAGATCTCATGATTTACAACAGACATGACAGTTTTAGCACTGTATCTGTAATTTCAATCAGCAAATAATTATTTCTTCATTTGTAAACTTGTTATTTTGCAAGTTCTTTATTTTTTATGTCTGCTCACAAAAAGTACAAAAGAACAATTCTAAATGAAAAAAATCATAAATTTACTAATTCAATAAAATGAAGAAAACCAAATCATTTTCTCCATCAGTAGTAGAAAGTTTCTTAAACCTTGGGTTGTAAAATAAAACCTCTTAAACCAGAACTATGACGTATAAATTAACAGTATCCTCTGGAGACTGAAAAATTTGCAGTATCTTTAGCTCTAACATGACTGAGGAAGGTTTTGTTCCAAAGCAAATATAGCACTGAAAGTACTAGCATCTTACTCAGATGCAAGTCTCTACCCCCCGGTATGAAAGCTTTCAAGGAAAAAAAAAAAAGTTATTGTAATATTTATTCATCAGAAACACTTCAAACACAAGCAAACAATGAAAGCCAAAACTCATGTCAATATATTTCCCACTCTTCAAGTCATGCCATGAAATGATGAAAAGTCTGATTTGGGAGATAACACTACCTAACAGAAAGAAAATAATATAGTTTTTGGTTTATACAGTCTTTCATCTGAAAAAGATCAATTCCATATGATCTCAGAGGGAATCCTGAATGCAATGAAGGGGTTTAATAATTATTTCATTAAGTAAAATAATACACAAGCAAGTGCTTTTAGAGAAAGTTGATGACAGTAATACTGCCTAAAAGAATGATATTATTAATGTACAAGGAATTGAGCTTGGTATGCCACACATACAAATTTTTATTGTTAAAAAGGTTTCCAAAAATGCTCCAATTTTCTTATAGAAACATTCAAAACAAAGTGTAAGAAAATGGTGTAACTGTTCCTTTATTATGCTTTTGGACTAGACATTCTGTTTACATGCTAGCTAGGTTACTTTCATCAAACACCAAGTTGGATGGGCTGGTTCAGCAGGTTGGACAGGCTGAAATGACCTTCAATTGCAGATCAACAGTATGAAATATTTGTTTTAAGCCAGTCCATTTGCTGACAAGACTGATTCCAGGAGCGCCGATGTACGCTATTACTGCATGGCTTATTTCTGTAATTGCCAAGGTTGTTTTGCTGAACTTACCATTCGGTTGCTTTACAGGATGGACTGCCACAAGCCCCAAAGGCTGGTGAATGTTATAAATCATAACTGTCTGGTTTCCTCCATGCCATTTATTGGCCCGAATTACTCGATTAGTATAGCGGTCACTCCAGTACACAAAATCTTCAAAGACAGTTAGAGCATGTGGATGCTGCAATATCTAAAAGGCAAGGATGTTTATCAGCTTACTTCTGGAGATTAGTATATGTGAAGCTTGCAATGAAGTAACAACAAAGCTGAGCATAATTTAAATTAAAAAAAAAAAAAAAGCAGCTATGTCTCAATAGAGGTTTTTCAGCAAAAGATATGAAATATCATCTATTGCCTGAAAACAAGACATTAATTATGGGGTAAATACACTTTTTTTTTTTTTTTTTTTAATCAAAAATGCTAAATAGACCCTGTGAGATGTACAGCATAAGGAATTAACAAAGCAGTCTAACCGTAGGGCAGAACACAGAAAACCAATAGATAAAGACCCAGTTGTAGATTTTCAAGGGCACAAGAGGAAATGTCTAGTGAGAGTTATGGACCTGTCAAGACCTTGCATCTCTGATAAACTCCCTTATAATTTACCAGAGGGTCAAAGAACGTGGCTTATCTAAATGTCAGAAAATTAGGAGTGAGGCAAGAAAGGTTACACCAGCTCCTCTTTCTGAAGAATTGTTCTCTAGCCAAAAATAAAAGCCCTGTGGTTCAATTCTTGAATATACATATGGCTGTTTATACCAGCTTATGTACCAGTTGAACACCTGAGCTATTGTGCTGGTACAGGGACAGTGTTACAAGCTGCCAGCAGCACTTGACTGGCAGAGAGCCAGATGGTCTTGAAGTGCTCTGCAGGTAGCACAAAATCCTTCATTGTTGTCAGGAATAGTAGCAATCATCACTCGCAGGTGACCAGGACAAGTTCTTCAGTTTTTTTTTTGTACTACCTTTGCCTACAGCAAACACACTGGCTAGTCGCAGCAGTGTCAGATGTCACCTTTAGACCTCATGCATACAGACAGATCAAATTAGAATGATCTGAAGCACTAAGTCTCCAAGTAGCTGAAGCACTCAGCTGCAAGTTCTGCTGAAGATCTCCTGAGAGTCAGTGAATAGGATATGCAATTCTTTTTTTTTTGAGTTTTAGCAAGCAGATGAAATGCTTCATATCTGCTTCACCTAAGTATTTTGAAGAAAAATACATCCAAATCTATGACAATGCAAATACACTTTTAAGTACCATCAGCAAGGACATGGGAAAACAATGGTTTCTTACTAATGTCTTACCAGATCGCTTGCAACAACCTGTCGTCTGTTGTTTCCATTGTAATCACAGAAATCAATATAATCAAGATAGGCATCAGCAAAATAGAGAAGTTTATTTGGGTAATCAATCGAGAGTCCATTTGGCCAGTAGATTTTACTGTTAATAATCACTGTTCGCATTTTGCCATCCATGCTGGCTTTTTCAATTCGAGGGTTTTGGCCCCAGTCAGTCCAGAACATTACATGAGCACTGAAAAAAGTAACTTGCGGTTACCAATCTGAAAAAAAAAAACCCTAGCTGTCTATTGAGAGAGGTTACATGAAGACTCAGCAAAAAATGAGAAACAACCTTTTTAAGAAAGGTCCTACACAATGATACTGAAATTACTCATTTCAGCAATATGTTTACTTAAGATATTACCTTAATTTTTGTTGTAAAAATTCCTTTAACACCTGTACCACTGTTTTCATTTGTCAGTAATAGCAACATATAGAAGTTACTGCTATCACTGTTTTTCAACATTGGTTAGAATCTGATTCCCCTGTTGCTAAACAATAATTTGATATGGGTTTGTACTTTTACAGGCATCCATTGGTAATATTAACAGCACTATAACTGAAGAGCCCCAGGAGGCTGTCAGTAAACAGAGTTCAAGGCATTGAAGAGCTTAAAAAACAGTAAAAGTTTGTACATGAGCAGTTCAAATCATGACATTCCATTTACTCTATGCTACTCATTTAAAATGGGATGCTTTTGTGAAAATGCTAATATAGTACAGATAATGATTTTAGACTTGGGGCTCGAAAGTTATCTATTCCTTGCCAGACAGGCAAACCACATGCATTACATTTAAGTTTGTGGTATACCACCAGCTGATAATGATATGTCAGAATTTTGAATTAACAGTTCTTAACAAGGAAGAAAATGTAGGAAGATCTGTTTTACAGGAAAACAAACAAACAAACAAACAAACAAAAATAAACAACCACCAACCCCCCCCAAAAAAACAAAAAAAAAAACCACAAAAAAAGAAGAAGCCCACCAAACACCTTGTTACAGTACAACAGAGCTATAGATTACAAATAATTACCATATGACTTCAAATCTGAAATCAACTTTGCAAACACACAATTTTTTTAATTGCTGTAAGTTTTCTGTTCTACTTGTAACTGTAAATGACAATACAATTCTTGCATATCCAAACTGAATATTGTTACACCATAAAATATGCAGCTTTTCAAAACAAAACATTTAAAAAAAAAAAAAATCTTACTCAATTCTGGGATCTAACACTAGTCCCCTTGGGTTTGTTATATTTTCACTAATCAGCACAGTCCTGTGGCTCCCATCCATTTTAGAGACTTCAATTGTTTCCAGAACAAAGTCTGTCCAGTAAAGGTTGCGACCTACCCAATCTACCGCTATACTTTCAGTCACGGTGACACCACTGTCAAACACCTGTTTAATAACAAAAATGAAAATAGAAAAATAGTTTATATTAAATGTTTACCCTTTCCACTTTTATAGATATGGGATAATGGGGAACCAAATCTCCAACATTTTTTAAGTGTCTTAGGCAGAATGTGTCACAATGCACATATTCAAAGTGCTGACAAAGCATATACTCAAACACTAACTTCAGTAGGTCTCTTCAAGAAGTTGGCATCTACCAATGGGAAAAACAACTTAATAGTCCAACGTTAGAAAAGGGCTTATGGAAAGCATTCAGTTTTCTTTTTCAAAAAGCTGTATGAAATGTTGGCTTAGTATCTACGAAGTTGTTTCACTTTGTCTATGTTATCTGTTTTCTTACTGTGTTGGGATTTTCCTATTCCCCTTTGCTAACTGGAGACAACAGTGTCTTCATTTTCTTGCCACAATGAAGAGAGAATAACTCAGCAAAACTTACTATTTTTCGGTCTGTCCCATTTTGATAAGCACTCCAAATTTTATCCTGTGTTGTATCAGACCAAAAGATACGATCTGTGATTGAATCAAAATCAATAGCCACAATATTCCTCCCATCCCGAACTAAAGAATAAATACTGTGTGACTGAGAGGTGATGTTGTCCACAACGATTTGGTTACGACTTGCCACCAGCAAAAGAAGATTGCCAGACTCTGTCAAAAGAAATTAAAATAAACCTATAAGCTATTCAACAGTAATTTGGTAAGAAACACTGAGGCATTTGACATAGCTTTGTAGCTACTGTATGTAGTGTGGCATAGGCACTAGGTAAGTCTTGTGAAAGGCTGGGACTTAAACACTGTGAGCACTGAACTTTATATATAAAGAGCAAAATTTAACCCATGGCTTACAGGTGCCTGACACTGGTTTTCTCCAGATATTATTTTTGACCATTCCAGGGTTAAAAATTACAGTGTTGAAACTTGAAACAAAAATATTACTTCAAGGAAATCATAGTTTCCAATTAGACCCTCAACTGACAGTTTCAATACTCAAAGTCATCTTCCATGAACAACTAATTTTAAGTGGCTGTTTACATCAGCTCTTTTAAAGAAGAATATGAAAATGAAGAGCTGGGCATTTTCTATATACCATTGTCATTCTTTAGGGTGATATCAGTGTTCCTCACCTGCTGCTTTACAAGTCCTCCCATTGGTTTCTAGAATGTATCCTTCATCACAGTAACACCTAACAGATCCTCTCTCGTTGTAACAATGCTGACTACAAAAACCTGGAGGGTCACATTCATTAATATCTTCACAGGTCTTGGAGTCAATTGCAAGCTGGTATCCAATAGGACAGGTACACTGTGCTCCAAAGGGTCCTTGAATACATTCGTGAGTGCAGCCAGCATTATTGTCAGAGCAGCTCTCCTGATCTGAAGGAAGTAAGCAAACAGTTACCAAAAGCTTCTTATGTTAAATTAAATACTTCACAATTGCATTACTAGCCTAAGACTGCTACTAAAACATGGCTGCACAGTCATCAGTTATGCAATGCGAGACTGGAATGAGGACCTTATGGAAAATATAACACACAGAGTGCACGCGAAGGCAGGTAACAGTGTTGTATGTACTACTGAATCTTGTTAAATGAATGCTAACCATAAGGTTGACTGAACTTTTACAACACACTTCTCTAAACTAGCTAGAAATATACAAAAATCTACTGTGCCACTCCAAACCTAAAATCGTATTAATAGCAATAACTTTAAATAATTAATAATCATACCTGGCTGGGGTTCATCTGAGAATGTGCAATGATTAAAGGGAAAGGAGGAAAGAAGGAAAGAAAGAAAGAAAGAAAAAGGTTATGCTTAAATCAATTGATAATCAACTTAAATACAAATCTGGCTACATGTGAGCTTTTAGATTTTTTTTTTTTAATGATTTTTGAAGTTAGAAATTTAAAAGAAAATATTAAGGGCTGAATCACATTTCATATGAACTTAAAACACACCATGCTTTAGTGAATGTGTCGAGAAAACCAAGCTCCTTCCTGTATTGCTATATAAAAAACTATACTGAAATCAGTGGAATTCACATTTGAATTCATAGCACAAGACTGGACATAGCTAACGAATTCATTAGTCATCATCGTAGTCTCCTTTCACTGCAAGCAAGTTCCTCTTAGTAATTTCAGCTTTAATTTCAGCACGCTTAAAATATCTGTCAGAAATATTGCTGCATTAAAAAGAGCATGCTGAATATTCCATTTCTTTCTGAGGCCACAGCACATAGTAGGCTATAGAGATGCTTGAAGAGAAACTTACTGCACAACGGGGATTCATCAGCTCCATTGGGACAATCAGCAGAATTATCACATACTTTGCTCAGATTCACACAGATACTGTGACCTGGACATTGCCACTGCCAGCTGGGGCACCGGAAAGGTTGAGTAGGACAATCTCTCTCATCGCTCATATCCCTGCAGTCATTATCACCATCACAGATCCATGCTCGATAGATGCAGTTGCCATTATCACAGCGGAAAAGAGATGGAGGACAGGTCCTGGCAGGACATCTATGATGCTCATCTGAGCCATCTGCACAGTCAGGATGGCCATCACATTCCCAGTTAGCAGGAACACAATTGCCATCTGATTGACATTGGAATTCATTCTGGTGGCACATCCCTGGTGGTCTTGTAGCTAAAACAGTAACATTCAACAGTTCAGAAACTTTCAATTTAAGACAGAGAAGTGAAATCACTATATTCAGTTCACCTCTTGCCTAAGTAGTTATAAGATTATTAAGAACCATGTTGCTTTTAGATCAAGCCATAGAATCAGAATCTACGTGATATTTCAGAATTGGACCTATTTAAGTCCAACTTCTTAATATGGTGAACAAGGCAATTCAACTGTTGTAATATTTTGAGCAAGCACATGTTCATATTTAAGTACTTGCCCAAAGCACTATGAAATTAATTGCTCAAACTAGTTTTCACAGCACTTCACTGAAACACTTTAACTAACCTAACTGTAAAAAATTACTTAAGGAAAGGTTTCAATCTAACTCTCATGGATACAAGGTTTACACTTTTCTAGATGAATAGCCTTCTTAATTTTACTTTTCTACCCTCAAACTGAGGTGCCAAGTAAAACAAAATGTTAGGGCCAAAAGAAATGCAAATTCTACTCCTTGCCAGAAAAATCTAGTCCTGAGCTGGAACCTGCTGTGTCTGAAATTTCTGCTCAGAAAAAAACAATTTATAGACAAGTTTCCCTAAAAACAATTTTGAGGTTTTAAGGACAGTAGTGTCAATTGTTTGATATAGCAAATAAAAGACATTTTCAGAAGCACCACTTAATAACTGAATCCTTTCCTTCAGCATCAATATACTTACGGCAATCTGTCTCATCTGAGTGATCATTACAGTCAAAAACGCCATCACACTGGTAGTAAGTGCTGATACACTGGTCTCCACTCAGACATTTAAACTCTGTGGCACTGCAGTTATATACTACCAAAAAAAAAAAAAAAAAAAATTTATTTTACTAAGATAGAATGCACCCATTTTTTCTACAGGTGCCCAAGTCAGGTATGATTATCAGGAAGCCAAGTTCCACTGAAGACCATGATTTCCCTGAGACACAAAAAATGCAGTGACCTTGGAATCTACAGAAAACATAGGAAACAGATTTCAGCCCTACAGCCTAGAGAGGAAAGGGCTTACTAAAATGCTAGAAGCAGCATCATAAACTGGGGTAATCTGTGGATAGGTTTACTATGCATTCTGCTATCTTGGAGCTGGTAATATGAGGTCACTAAAGACCCCTCAGGGGGCAAGAGTGAGGAAACCGTAAAGAGATGTTCAAGAAAGTTACACTTACTGCAGTCACGCTCATCAGCACCATCTACACAGTCTTTGTCTCCATCGCAGACATAAAATGGGTCAATACAGCGATGGTCTGGACACTGAAATTGCCTGGGTTCACAAGTACCTGTGAAAGCTGTATAGAATGACAATAAACACAGATGTGTCTCTTTTCTCTCTTCTGAAATCAACATAATACTGAGACAATAGAAAGATGCCACCACTAACTTCTAGCATGCAATGCAGCAACTAGTAATCAAATAAATTAAAAGCACTAATACATTAGTAGCAAGTAATTGTTTATTCATATGTAGGTTTGAACTCACGCAAAACAAACAGAAGATTCCACTCAGTGGTAAATTATGCTAAAGAAAGTATACGGAAAAACTACTCTCTTACTACTGGCAAAAACTTCCAGACTAGATTAGCTGACTACACCATTAGCCATTACTGAGATCACTCAAATAAGTGCTTAGAACATCTAAGCTTTAGCTGCTTTTTGCTGTAAATTGCAGTGGATGACACTATGCAGCACTACGTTTATAACTGTTACAGTTGCCCCTTTTTATTTTTTTATTTCTCTGCCTTCTACATGGCCTAGTACTTCAAATTAAGTAAGTCTTCCACATCTTACAAACTGTAAAATAATAGTCTAACTTAGATATTAGTTCTTTCTTCCAATTTCATTTATCATCCTTAAATGAACTGATGTTATCTATGGAAACACAGAGTTGTTTAAAAAACAAGAGACAGTTGTGATACTCACTGCAGTTTTTTTCATCTGACCCATCACCACAGTCATTATCAGTATCACACAGCCAGATCCTAGGAATACATCTTCTATTGTCACAAGTGAACAGGGTTACAGGACATGAAGCGGGTCCTTGTGTAGGACAATGCAATTCATCACTGCCATCGAAACAGTCATTATGTTTATCGCAACGCCAGCGACCTGGAATACACTGTCCACTGGCACAGGTAAAAGCCAATGAAGCACAAGTATTGTCTAAATGAAAAACAAACCAGGACACTTCTATAAAGATCTGCAAAATCTCCCTCCCCTGCCAAAGTATTCAGTTCATTTAGTATAATTACTGAATATAGAAAATAGACATCAAATTCTAAAACGCCCATTGCTTAAAATGAAAATGTCTGTCATGCCAACATGTTGTAGAACCAAACTGCATATTTACCAGCTTTGTTAAACTGCAAGAATCAATTAAAATCTAAATTGTTAAGCAGTTCAAAACAGTCTAAAGAAAAAACATGAAAAATAACTTCCTCAGGTAGCTATTTGCTTTATACTTTCCTTTTCCCCAAAAGACATCCTAGTTATTCTAAAATGGCCCACTAAAAAGAAATAGAGATTGTGCCTCAGTCATACTAGCTAGTCCTGTGCATTAAAGGAATGCACTTTATGTCTTATTTTCTTGTTTGTGATATAGAAGAAAAAAATAACTCTAAAGAAAGAGGCACCAAAAATGTCATAAGATACTGAAGACTTCTTGGCTTTTATCAGCTATAATTGTCCCACTGTTCTCTCAATTTATCTGAGCAACAAAATATTTTGTGTGAGACACACTACAGTAAAACCAGGAAAAGAACAACCGTGTTTTTAATCCACTTCAGTGTAAAAATCCAGATGTAACTAATAGTTCAGAACTGCCCAAATATAATGAAAATCATTAAATTTCTATTCAGATGTTAAATGAAATAAAAGGTGCTGCTCTAATCTTAGAGGAAGGTTAGCCAATGCATATGGTTTTGCTATTTTTCCTATGGTGCTATTTTTTAAATGTCTTCATCTTTACTAAGGTGGTTTGCCCCTCTCCATGCATCAAAATTAGACAAGCAAGTGATATTCCAGTATCTTTCAAAATTTACAAAAATATAAAAATAAAGACAACTTTTTTCTTTAGAAGATAAATTTTTCTTTCTCTATAAATCAAATTTTGAGAACTAGTGAAATATGAATATTTTCATGCATTCTTTAGGTGCACAATGTTGAATCTCATATTCCCATGAATTATCTGAATAATTTTCAAAGTAACTAATCTCCCAGGTAGGTTTCAGGATTTATCCATAGATACAACTCTAAAAAATTGCAGTTTATTCCAACAAATTGAGACTGACCCATCAAACTTTCTGAACTGCAAACAAATACTAACTGAAATTACAAGGATTACTTACTTAAAGAACCACAGTTTTGTTCATCACTGTTATCATGGCAATCATCAACACCATCACACTGATAGTATTGAGGCACACATCTTCCATTACCACATGAAAATGAGTAGGAGCCACACTGCAAAGTGGGTGGCTCATTGGATGGATCTTCAACACATGTCAGCTGATTTGAAGCCAGCTTCATGCCATAAGGACAACCACAAACTCTCTGAAAATTTGGTACTGGGAAGCAGAAATGGCTGCAGTCTCCATTGGGATTTGTTCCTCTATTACAATAGTTAGAACCTTAAAAAAGTGATAGAGAAGATCACTCTATACACTGCCAAGAAAAGCTTAGGAACTATTAAAAGTACACAGTAGCTGTAAAAGAATGTTTGGGGAAAAAAAAAAATTGCTGTAGCAAATCCTAGTTTTGCATACACTGCAAAACAAGGTCAAGTTCACTGACTGTAATAGTAGTGGTAAGTCAAAATAGTAAGTCCCACATTCCATATACTCTTCATTGACACAAATGTTTATGGAAGCCAAGAACATATTATTATTATTATTATCTACTTTTCTTACAATTTTGAGCAACTGTCTGGAAACAAGTATACTACCACAAATGAGGACCCTGCTCTGAGCAAGACTGAGAGCTCCAAGCCAATCTTTGTGGACACCAAATAGGTGGTAAGCACACAGTTTGATCATATGCTTGATAAGTGCATTCAGTGTTTTCCTAAATTATCTACAACATGAAATCCTTGGCTTCGGTCATACAGTTGCATAGAATTCAGGAGTGAAAAGAAGAACAAAACAAAGACCTAGGCACAGTGATTACTTTAAGAATAGTGTTTTGATTAATAAACACTTCCCCAATTCCTCAAAACAAATAGTTCAGTTTAACTAAAACTTCTACTAGAAAAAGAGAAATACAAGGTTGTAATTTGTGATATAACTAACAAAAAAACCCAATGGAATCATAATTTCATTTTACAAGTTTATTATATAAAGCAACAGAAGTGGTGGAGGAAAACTGCTTAAAGTAAAATATACAGCACGTGACTGCGAGTGCCTGTGCTGCCCGCCCTGCATGCCAGTTACAATTCAGTAAAGTGATTTCTAAACTTGAGAGTAGAAACCTGCTGTCCTGATATTTTATCTCATATTCCCTATTTCATGTCTTTCATCTGTACAACAAAAGAGCTCACCTATTTGGGAATGAGCATCATATGCTTTAACATGCATTATGTTACTAATGCCCCTCCTAATAATAGTCATTTCTCCTCCATCGGACTTCCTTACTCGAACTATTCCACCAAGTCTCCAATCAGTGAAATAGGCATAACCTGTTTTGAAAGACATTTAACATATAACAATTACAGAGCAATACGACATAAAAGATCAAGCATCAGGAGAAAAAACTGCCAAGGTTTTCTAATAATTTAATATTTTTTCATAATTGTTTCACGAAAAAGACAAAAGGACTTTCACCATTAATGCAGTTAAAACGAATCCTTCAGTGATAGGCAGCAGACATAATTTAGAAAAACAAGTCCTCTCAGATTTAAGTTAAATTGAGATTTAACAGACTCAAGTGACATTTCAAATTCCAAAGCAATTTTAAAAGTCATTCATTAAGACAACTTTCCAGAAAAAATATAGAATATTTTTACACAAAATCAAAAGGGGTTAGATGCTGACATCTTTCTTCACACACAATATAAATCCAGTGATAATCTCTACATACAATTAATAAAATCCTGAAATTGCTGATCAGCTCTGTGGAGGTGATTTACCTTGTTTGTCCAGCATGAGTAGATCACATCATTTGGCAGCTATAATTAGTATGGCATATCTGATATGGCATATTACCTGATCTGCCTCAAATAATTTAAACAAAAATATACATATAAACAGTCCTAAAAATGAGCAAGCAGCACTACATATATTCTTTCAATAGAAACTTTCAACGGTGCTTTTTATAGGAAGAGCAGTATTACAAAGGCCATGTTATTTTCTCTAACATACTTACAGAGAATCATATGGAAAAAATAGATCATATTTTTCAATGCCAGACTTACCTCCAAAAATAGTAAGGCCAAAGGGGTGAGTCATCTGAGTAATACGTTCAAGAGTCCTCCTGTCCAGCCCATCAAAGGTGCTGTGCTCAATTTTATCAAAAAAGGCATCCACCCAGTACAGCCTTAGAGAACTACAAGTAATGAAAGTGTCATATCTCTTCAAATAGCATTGTCCATTAGGAAGCACTAACATTTTCTCAAATAATAATCTTAAATCCAACAAGAAGTTATTGGGGTATGTGGGAAGGGATTCTGAGAAAATCTTACATTTTACAGGCTTCTCAACAAATTGAAAAATAAGGTCTTCAGCACAAAAGTGCCAGTGCACACAATCTGACACAATTACTATATTTTTAATCCCTAACAATTCAAAGGAAGAAACACAGTTGCTCAAAAAGCTCTGTCTTCTGTCCTTACCTCCAGTCAATGGCTAGGCCATTAGGCCAGCCTAGTGTTGTATTCACAATTGGTAAGGCATGGGATCCATCACTCCAGGCCCTCAAGATTTTTGCAGGACGGAACCAATCTGTCCAGAATATATACCTGAAAGGGCACATGTCAGAAGAAACATAAGCCAAATGATGCAATGTAATTAAACAGAGCAAATGTTTGAACAGCATTAACATTCTTCTTTGTACCACATCTTCATCTAACCTATAAAAAAATACTATTTTATGTTGACCCTCTCCCTCTCTTGAATTGGTAGTGGTATCAACAGTTAATATTTATCTTGTGTACAACAGTTTTCAAAATCCTTGGAAGTGGTTTGTCCATTTAGTCATAAAATATCTGTAACTGTTAAAATTGTTATGAATTTCATTTAAGTATTGACAGGGAAGAAAAATCAAGCAAAAAATGCATCTTCCAGGTAATACAGACAGGCATGAATATTACAAAGAATTTTCTCCTGATCCTTTTAACTTACATCTACAGTTTGAAGATACTTTTAAATAGTTGAAGCTATTGTTAAATACCATTACAAAGTGTCAAACAAAAATAAAGGTTGGGATACCCTTGAAGTTCATAACAATTCTTAAGAGATTATTTTCAGTACAGTATATTTGGTTACTAAACAAGAAAATTCAATATCCAAGAATTAAGAAATTCAGTAGCATGGCAGTAGGAAGCTAAGTATGTTGTGAAAGAAATGCTGTTTCGGCATGGTCAAATAACAGAGAGTATTGAATTTAAAGCTAAGCATTTTCATCAAAGAAAAGCAGGGCTTCATTTTACATACACAGAATCACTTATTGAAAGGTCTGTATCAAACACAGCCAATAGTATCTAATATGTTTCAAGTAAAGAAATCAGACAGAAAAAAAAAACAAAGGAATCAAGGCTAGCATTCTGGGAACTGAAAGCATATTAAAAATAATTTAGAAAGCTTTTGCTTCCAACTATGAGAAATAGCCTTCTAACCTGAGTGATACAAAAAAAAAAAAGTTGTTCTGCCTGTTTATCAGCACAGAGGAGTAACGGGAAAAAAACCAAATTGTTGCTTTTATGAGAATTCTTTTGTGTGGTTCTTTCATGTGCAACCTGTATCACCCTGCCCTTGCATCTGGGTGCTGAATCCTAAAACAGAGTAAAACAAACAAAATAAAGACAAGAGAAATGAAAAGAGATGGTACTTAGAACAGGACACAAATACAAACAGAAATCCAGAATGACATGTGAATCTAATCTCACCAGTTCTGATTAAACCATAGATTGGTTTCCATAGTTTCAAGTGAGAATCAAAGCTAAACTTACCCAATAACAGGATGAACCACTATTGATCGAGGATTATTTAAATTCTGAACAATAGCTCTCCTAGATTTATCTGCCAGCCTCATCACACTAATGCTCCTGTATCGAGGGTCTGTCCAGTAAAGATTCTTTGAGATCCAGTCAAAAGCCAAATCTTCAACACTTTCCACTCTATTAGCCGTGAGGATTTCTCTTCCTAGAATTTGGAACACATGTAATAATAGTAAACATTTATGGACAGAGGGAATAACATGAGTGCAGTATTCTGGTCACCAAAGTAGCGGTTTCCCTTGGTAAAAGTTCTGCCTCTGTGTTATTCAATATAAATACCAATAACTAAGGGGAAGGGGGGGTGCCACTTATTCCAGGCAAAGGAGGTATTTGTTCAGGAGCACAAACTCAAAAGATGAGAAATAAAGATTAGCCAAAGATGAGAGAAACTTGTCACTAAGTTTACACTGAGAGGAGTTTTATGAATGAAGGTCAGTAAGGTCAATGCAGTAAGGACATCTTGCTCAACAGCCAGAACTTATCTACTCTTTGCATAGTAATGGTCAGCTGCTGTCTGCCATTACTCTGACCCAAGGCAGGAAGCAAGCTCAGAAGACTATATGCTAGCTTAGTAAGTATTTGATCATCATTATATTGGAGAGAAACATTCTTCATTACTATAAAAAGCACTTCCAAAGAATCTCACACCCATAACGTTCTTTTTCTGTATGACGATATCAGAACAAACATCCTGCTTTCCAGATAGGGCAGCTAAAAAGCTGAACCCAATTTCATACTACTAAAAGGCACAAGTCTGCGCAAACAAACTGGGGACGACAAATACTAGCTGTGCGAAGTGCTACAAATAGTTCATACCCAAACACATTCAGCACATTCGTCAAAGAACAGGAGACATCAATGAACTTAATATGAATTAAACAAACATTTTTTACAAACATTTTTGAGGTTACTGGGGTGACACTAAGGTTTAATCATGTATCTCACAATGTGACTTTTTGTGCTTCTTTTTAGAAATATCTATGTTACTCTCCTTACCAAATTACTCTAGAATTCCTAAAAATTATTCTCACCTGAACCATCAGTTTTCTGTTTATAGATCATGTCTTTACTGGTGTCTGAAAAATAAATGGTGTCATCCTGAGCACAGAAATCAATTCCAACGAAGTATGAAGGGCTGCCTGTTATAGGTACGATCACATCTTCCTGGGTGGAGAGATTGAACGGGATCCCCCGCACTGCCAACTGGGATGAAAACAGTAGGAACTGCTGCACAGCTGCAAAAGAAAAGGTCAGACATAGACTTTATTTATTCACAAGGTGAGATAAATGAGCACTATTTAACTGTAAAGCTTTATTTTCCTTTGGCAACACAAGTAGCCTGGACAACAACAACAACAAAAAAAAAAAAAAAAAAAAAAAAAAAATGAGAAAAAAGAATTTAAGTATACACAGACTTAAAAACTGAAGAAGAAAAACAAAATCCACTCCAGAATATTAGGTGATGTGGTCAGGTATTCCTCTTGCATTGTTAGTATGGTCCTAATATACCTTTACAGAAAACATTACACCTATGGAAGCAGAAATCATCTTCTATGCTCAACTGTTTACAATAGTCTATAAAAACATTTAACTCAGAGGCTTTGTGGAGCCACCATATAAACAGACCATATCTGAACCAGACAGATAAATCCATGGTCAAATAGTAAAACTGTAGACAACATATCTGGCTTAATTTGCCAATAGCTACATATGGAAAACCTCCCACTGGTGACAATTTGCATTCAAACAGGAAGCAGCAGATTGTTGATGGAAGCCCACTGCTCCAAAACTGAATCTCTTATTCTTGCCATATATATTCAAAGGAAGAAGACCAATCTAATCTGCACATTACTACACAGGAAAGCAAGCTTATATGTTCAAAATAATGCAAAACCTGTGTATTAGCAAGCATCTATGCTTGATTTCAGGATAAAGACCTAATCATAGAGCTGTCTACACATATTCCATACCTAACTTGAGGGTAGGAAGGCTCTATAGAGGGATTTGGACAGGCTGGAGCTGAGGTCAATTGTATGAGGTTTAACAAGGCCAAGTGCCAGGTCACACACTTTGGTCACAACAACCCCAGACAGTGCTACAGGCTTGGGGAGGAGTGGCTGGAAAGCTGCCTGGTGGAAAGGGACCTGGGGGTGCTAGTGACAAACAGCTGAACATGAGCCAGCAGTGTGCCCAGAGGGCCAAGAAGGCCAGTGCCATCCTGGCCTGTATCAGAAACAGTGTGACCAGAAGGAGGAGGGAGGTGATCGTGCCCCTGTACTCGGCACTCATGAGACTGCATCTTGAGTACTGTGTCCAGTTTGGGGCACCATGGAACAAGAAAGACATTGAGGATCAGGAGCGGGTCCAGAGAAGGGCAACGAAGCTGATGAGGGGTCTGGAAAGCATGCCTTATGAGGAGAGGCTGAGGGAACTGGGCTTGTTTAGTCTAGAGAAGAGGAGACTGAGAGACCTTATTGCTCTCTACAGCTACCTGAAAGATTATAGAGAGGCTGGTGTTGGTCTCTTCTCCCAAATTACTAATGATAAAATGAAAGGAAATGGCCTCAAGTCGCATCAGGGGAGGTTTAGATTAGATAGTAGGAAGAAATTCTTCACTGAGAGAGTGGTTAGGCACTGGAACAGGCTGCCCAGAGAGGTGGTGGAGTCACCATCCCTGGAGGTGTTTAAAAAATGAGTAGACGTAGCACTTGAGGCTGTGGTCTAATGGACAGATAGATGTTAGAATAAAGGTTGGACTTGATGATCCTCAAGGTCCTTTCCAACCCTAATGACTCTATGATTCTATTCAATGATTCTAACTTTCTTAAAATGCTCATAAAGGTGGTTAGTTTAAGTTGATGTGGATTGAAATGAACATCAGCAGAAATTATTACATCTAAAGCTGTCAGCAAGAGTTGTGATGGAAAAACTTAAGTCCTTGGCGTATTGAACACACAAAGCTATTGAAGAATTTTCTAGAAATAACTCTAGAGCTAATGGAATGAGGCATTTTCTTACCAACACAATGTCGTCCATCTACGTGTAGATCAAAGCCCAGTATGCACCTGCAGCGATAACCTAGTCCATCATTATCTGTCTTGTGGCTGAGAACACAGATCTGTTCACACCCCCCATTATTACTTCCACAGGGATTTCTTACTGTAAAATAATGCAGATGGGATTATATCTTCATCTATTTAACCTAATGGCATCATTATCTTGCTTTTTCTGGATTCTTTCCAACATCTGCTACAAATCACATGGACTCTGTGGGAATTACATCACATGGAAATCACACACCACCAGTTCTACCCTGGAGTGCACTGTAATCACATCACAGCTAACCAGCATTCAAGGTATTCAGCTCTGTACAGCGATAATCAGCACACAGCATTGAGGCCACAATCTAAGCTAAAGGCTACAGTTTTCTGCATATAGTTCTACTTCTGAGTTGTATCTCACAGAATTCATTCACACTGGTAGCCTTTTGCAACTGTACCCTCATTTGCAGTGCTGAGGAAAAGAATATTGCTAATAACCACAAGTGTGATTCTTCCAAATATCAATACATTTAATAAGTCCCACCACTCAAAGCATTTGACATTTCATTAGCTACAGGACCTGGATGAAAGCATTGTGCGATGAAAACCAGTCCAGTTCTACAATACAAATTTATACATTCTCATTATAAGTTCTTTACAGCAAAATAACAGTCTGTCATATCTTTTACCAACTTTTGGTAAGATAGCTCATAAACCTCCTTTAAGAATCTACTTACTGTCTTACCATATGGCTGTCTGGCAGCATGGTAAACTGTCACTCCATAAGGTCTCAGTGAAGACTGGTAGATCACTTGAGGGTTAGATTCTGAAAACTTGTTAGCTTTCACCACTGCCATTTTGGTCCAGTCAGTGAAATAAACATTGTGTTCAAATAAAGTGATTCCGTATGGATGAGGAATCAGCGAGCCTCCATGAGCTATCGTTCTCCTGTTACAAAGATGGTTTAAAAATTATTTACAAAACATTACCTAGAAAATAACTTTATGAACAGAGGAAAGGATATAGGATTATTATTCATTCTCTGGTTTTTGCTTCTACACAGCAGCTGCCAAAGTACAAATGAAAAAGTCCAAATGAACTAAAGAGATGAAGCTAAACATACAGGATACATTAACATAAAAGATACAGCAGTGAAAACAGAGCAATCAAAAGTGTTAACAAGTTCCATGAAAATACAGTGAGCAAAGTGGATGACTCAAAAATGTAGGGAAAGTTTCACAATTACTCAGAGAAATTTAGAGAAAGAGGCCAAACAGAGGTAATCAAAGACATCTGTAGCACTTTGAAATAGTCAAGAAACCCTGATTGTAAAAATACTGTCTGCAACAGTCGCTGGACAAAAATAAATGTTTCTATGAATTCAGTTAAAAAAAAATTAAAAAATAAATACCGGCAAAACACCCACTTTTTTTGGCTCAAACTAATCACCAAAATGTAAAAAACAAATGCTCATAAACTGTACCTATTCTATGTAAGATATTGTGATGGTATTTTTCTGGATAAATATTAGGAAACAGAGGACAGAGACATTTAAATCCTCACACAACACATAACAACACAAATGTTATTTTTATGGAATCATGATGGAAGGTCTACAAAATCAGATGAATTCTGCAGCTCTAACAGTTTCCTGAATGTTTAGGTTCATGCTGTAGGCATGCAAGATGTGAAACAAGTGGACAATAATCTGTATTTTAACATTCTTTGTAGACTATGCCATTGCCTCTTGCCCACTGCACAACATCTACAAGATTTCTGGTGTTGCTGTGAGTAGTAAGTTTTTATTTCCAAAAACTAGAGATTTTACTGAACACATTCTTGTCTTATGAAACCCATGATAAAGGGCAAAAGATATCAGGATTATCTTTATAATGTTGCAAGTGAAAAAATACACTGAGTGAGAAAGATGTCAAATGAGCAGAGGACTGTTATTCACCTCAATACATGGGAGACATGATAAAAGGGGACAACTTCTTTCTTATGCTTGAATAAGAGAGACCACTCACAGATGCAGAGGTAAGCAGGCATCTAAACACTATACTAGAAGACACAGTCCAATAAAAACTCATGGACTTCTTTCTTGCATGCTGTGATATAGTTTGCCCAGCATCACAACAGAGCGAGTGAAGATTTAATTTCTGAACAGCAAAAATTTATAAAATGTAAGAAGAGCACTTAATACCCATTACACGAAGTGGTGCTTTGGAGTGGAGTTTTTTAACTAAATTCATTCATGAAAAAGATGCAAAGAAATTGTGAGGGAAGACAATGTGTATAATTCAAAAATAATAAACAGCAAATGCTATAAAATACGTACTGCAATGTTGGACTATAAAAAAGTACATTATAAAAGATGTGCAGTAGGTATTTACGTAGAAAAAGCACAAAGAATGATGGAGGAATTAAGGATTGTCAAGAGGTAGCATGATACCATAGATACCAAGGTGCATCACATTCATTATGTTGCAATTTTCATCCTTTGTGTATCTCATTTTGCTAGATAAATCTTTCTTTGAACTAGATACAAAATAATCAGTGTATTTTTAACCTCCAAGGAATAATATTCCTCATACCTTTGAAGCCCATCATAAGTTACAGTCTCAATGTAATCAAACCGGCTGTCAACCCAATAAAGTCTCTTTGATACAATATCCAGAGTGATTCCAGCAGGCCAGCCTAATTTTGTTTTTATCAAATCCTGACGGTTTGTACCATCCATGAAGGCCCTTTCCACTTTAGGATCACCAGACAGACTATCCCAGTCTGAGAAAAACAAATAACTATAAAGGAAAAAAAAAAACCAACAAACGAACAAAGAAACAACAAAAAAGTCCCATGTTTACTTGAGATTTTACAAAACCGCAACATTTTACATGGAATTTAAAATCAACACCCATTCAGGACAGAGCTCAATTTTCAGCTAGCATACTATGAAAACACATGTTTTACCTTCTGCCCAAGAACTAGTTTGCATTTTTGTTTTATAGAATGAACCTAGAATGAAACATACTTTCATCCAAAAGACCTCAGAAATACTGATTTTCCTTAGTAAAACAGAGAGTTAAATGTACTGCTAGAAGGAAACCCCTGACATATAGATACATGATGAAAGCAGCATCCATTGCTGCAAGTTACATGAAATTCATCTCCCCGTTCTCTGAGGACCCAAGCTACATGGTTCACATGCATTTTTAAAGCCTGACAGGTTGGGAGAGACTAGCTTCCCTGGCTTCACTCCATCGCTTTATTTCAAGTAGTAGGAGGTCTGTGGATAGTATCACAACAGAAATCTTTCACGATAACTTGTAGTCTTCTGCATGGTAATTCCACAGTTACTCTGTTTTCAGAGCTCCTCATGCACATGCAAGTGGCCATGAAAGAGATTCTGCACTTTGGGAATAAAAGCAGCACACAGCACCCCCCAAAAAATTTAAGGTGTAGAATAGATTAGGATAGACTGTAGATGTTTCAAATTTTTTATATCTGATTCTGAAATGACAACCCTAGCTATTTCTTAGTTCTCTTCTTTTTGCATGAGAATAAAGGAATTTCTGACATCTTTTACCATTACCTGACACATATCACTTACCCAACAGTTGGATCAAGTGCTATTCCTCTTGGATTTCCAAGATTTTCAGCAATAAGAGTCACACGGTTTGTTCCATCCAAGTTAACCATATCTATTCTGTTCACACTGGTCTCGACCACATATAGTTTATTGTTAACCCAATCTACTGCTAGATTTTCAGGTGTGTCAACTGAAACATTTAAAACTTCTTGGAAATCAGAGCCATCAATATTAATAGAAAAAACCTGAAAACAATACAAATATTGTCAGTGCCCACATGATATTTTGCTAATCACACAATACGTGGCACTTGTCTTTTATCATCACATTGAGCACAGATTCACAATTAGCCACTAGCTACAACCAAGTTACCAACGACGCTATTCCTTAGCTTAGGGGGTTTTGCAAAAATTAAGAAAAGAATGGAAAAACTACAGGAGCCTTGTCTTCAACTACCATTTCTGCTAAATGGACAAGGTAACAGAATAAAACAGCCTTGTGCTTTAGCAAACATGACAAATTGCTGGATTAAAAGAAACAAAACAAACAAACAAATCAGCTGAGGAAAGTGCATCCAAAACCCCGTATTTTCATTAACTGAAGACAAATGAACATGCTTTAGCAAAGCTCTCATTAGTGCAGAAACAAGAGGGGGAGCTCTTACTGCACCAACCACTACAGGGAAATTGCAAAGGGAAGAAAGGGAAAGCTCTTTGTCCTGACAGAAAGGAGAAGGATCCTTTATTTAAGGAGGTCTCCTTTATTTAAAACTATTTTAAAGCATCATGCTTAAGAAGAAATAGTGTTGTTATCTTACAAGCAAGCTAACAGCTACATGAGGCAAGCAGTATAAACACGATTTTATATGTGCTGTAATCATGTGACTGTAACACTGGGTAGCATGAAAAGCTAAGAATCATTATCCCTTTTTTTGAAACAACATCATGAGGTTTGGAATGTATTTAAAAGAAAATACAGATTACCACAAGTAAATATATGCAAGAAAACTAAGAGTTTAAATAGTTGTATCATTTTAAACATTCTTCAGGTCCAGGTAACAATAATAAAGCAAATCATTGAAATGCCTATTCTGTTCTTTGGAAGCCTTGTTGATAGAAGAGCTTATAGGTATTAGGTTATCAGACAGTACACTAAATGAGATAAAGATGACACAGAACACAAGCCACATTTTTTCTGGTTTAGTTGACATCTTAAAGAAAAAAAAAAAAAAAAGGACAAGCAAAAACAAATCCCCTAATAATACTTTTATTTTCAGACATCAGGTGGCAATATGCACCTTATAAGAATATTCTTAGTGTCACCATTTTAATCTGTGTACTCCAGCTAGAACTTAATTAGATTAATTAATCCTAATTCATTAATTAGGATTTAACTATATTGGGGCAGATAAAAAGGCAGTCCTGGCCATCTGGGGTGTGCAGTGAAAAAAATCCTTATTATCTTTTGTGTATACCTTTTACAGAGATAATATAAAACTCCTGTTCCATGAAAGTCCAGATTTGACCCTAACTTAATTCAGCCACTGTCAATGAAATTGCAGTAATGGGAACCCACTGCAGTGAAAATAAAAAGGCCAAAATTGTGAACAAGTCAAAAACTGTTCATACAAATCCTGTCCTACTTGACAGCCATTCAGTCTGCTTTCCAACAGAACCAATGTGTACCTGTAGTAGAAACCACAGTTTACAGCTTAAGTGTAGGCTCAGAATACCGACAGTGACACCAAATCGATCCACACATGCTGTCAGTAGGAGGCAGGACAAAGATTCCCATTTATTCTGCATAACAATCAACATGGGGATGAAGACTGTGGAGTTTAAGCGTTTGACCTAGGACTTTTTGCTTAAGTAAGTTATGCATAAAGAAAAAGAATAAGGGTGAAGTCCAACTGTTCTTTAAAATTACCATGTTTTACTTGAAGTTAAAAAGCTTAAAGCTCTTATCTTGAAGCTAAAATATTTCCTCTTCAAAAAAAAGGTAAGAAAATATTGCCTTATTACACAAAATACTGTCAATATTTGTTATCCAAGCTCAATTACAGTGCCATTTGAAATATATGAAGAAATCTGATTTTTATCATCTTGGAAGGCACACAGCTTTTACATTTTAAATGATCATGTTTCAAAAAATTACCAAGAAAAATTTGTTCAGTTTTGAAAGAATGTCTACTATTTCTCTTAATTAGTTTTTTGGACGCCATCTCAAGTAAAATTAAAGTTACTCAAGACATGCCCATATAATAGGATTCTTTGTTTAATATGTCACATGTAATAGTATAGCTTGAAAAACGCAGTTATTAACATAAAACATTTCAAGGAGCTTTTTTGTTAGAAAACTAAAATACAGCCAGTTTCTGCTCTCAAAAATGAAGGCCTATCAACACATTCTGACTTCTGCACTTCTCTACTTCCATACACACAAAAATATATTCTTCTTGAAATTCCTACCCACCTTATCTTGCACTGTATCAGTCCAAAAGATTCTGTGCAGGTAAAAGTGAAAGTCCACTCCAACTGCAACCCCACGATTCTGTGACTGCACCAAAGTACGAAAACTTCTTCCATGAAGATCTCCAATCAGTAAATCACGACCATTGGAAAAAATAATTGATGCAACACCAGCTGAAAGCAGGAGTTACAAATATGACTACTCTTCAGACAAGCTATTTTGCAAATAGGCATTGAACTATACACATACTGGTTCAAACACAAGGTTTAAATAGATGCTCGGAAACATTTATACAGATTGTAATCTGAGTACTAGACTGCTTTGATTTGCCTTTGGTTTCTAGGCTTGGAGCAAACCAGGCAGGAATAGGTAATTTAAAGCCCTACCAGGTAAAACTTGTACAGAACCCCTGTGCATCTAAAATCCAAAAGACTATTTCTACTCTTCTATATCCTTGCTTTATCTCCCTTAATCAAAAGTATAGACTTTCTTAAGATTTTCTTGCCCCAGGAGATTCAGGTATTCCTTGATTCTAGCAGGCAGGCCATGTTTCTTATCTTTTTATGTACTGATCTATACTATTCACCTTCTTCATTTTCTCATCTCATCAGAATACCTTTGCTATATTTTACAATAGAAGAGAGATGCCAGCAAGTCCCTGAAGGAAAGCTCATTTTCAAAGTAGATGTCTGTTGAAAAGCTTGGTGTAAGTCAGACAGAATATATTTTAAATCCACATCCTATTCACCCTATATACAACCCCTCCCCAGTTCAAGTCAAAATGAATCCAGAGAAACTGATTTAGAGCAGGTATGAAACACCCTCATTAATAACATAGAAAAAACAACTCACTGGCCAAAAAGTCACACTAATTTGAATGGAAAGCTTCATGTGCAAGATTCAGAATTTTTCTGGAAACAGAACAATCTTTCCCAGTGCTGGCACATGCATGTCTTAATGCAGTCAAGCACATTTCATTATCTCGAGAAATTCCCCATTTTTTGAGGACATACTTAGAAAATTGCAAGATGATGACTGCTCTGCAGGCGTGGCTGAAGAAAGAAGGAAGGGGGAGGGAACTGGGCAGCTCATGCTTTTCTAAGAAGCCAGACCTCTATTCAGCTATGCCAAGCAGGGACTCCCACTCCCACCGAGTTCCTGCAGGCAGGAACACCTGCCTCACACAAAAGCCTGTTAGGCTATTACATCTCCACAAAGAAGAGCTTCCTGGGGCCTGCTTTCAGAACAGAGCAGGAGGTGAACAACCAACTGCCTACTGTTGATGGGGAACCACACTCTGTGTGAGGCAAGCATTCATGCAGAGTTCAGACTCTGGACACTAAAAGCCAGAAGCGTAGTTTCTCTCATGGAAAAGTGTTTGAGCTCACTATTCAGCAAAACCTTGCATGGCACAGCCCTTCTAGAGTTTCACAGAGAGCAGGTGAGGAAATGGCCTCCCACAGAAGCAAGATTTTGCCTACTAAGGAGTACTCTGACAATGACCTCCCAACTCTGCAGAAGTCAAGCATGCTGAGAAAGTGCTATAGTCCAGAAGATACGGTTTTAAGGAGAAGCAGCCCTGATGAGGCAGTCAGCTCCACCACCCCACTGGAGCCAGCAGATGCAGAGTCTCTTGATATTTGCCGACATTCTGAATGTTGTTCTCACCATAAGTACTTAAGGCCAGAGTTAAGTTAAACACAGTTGTATTGCATAGCCATGCAAACTGACCCATTTTCTTTAGCTCTACCTGTTAGTCCAACAACAGCAAGAGACTTGCAAGGCTGCACACTAACCTGAAGTGTTGGCCCGACAATGCCGATGATGCTCTAGGAAATAACCTTCTACACAGTGGCACTGGTGGTGTCCCACACGATCTTCACACAGTTGGTCACAGACACCCCACATTTTGCAGTCATCAAAATCTGTTAAGTGAATAAGGCATATTTACATACAATGCTTTGTATAAAAGGGATGACATTGTATCAGGGAAGCTGCAAGTTTGTCCTCTCTTCTTTCTATCTGTTTTCAACACTAGCATGGGAAAAAGAGGTTTTCTACGGTTTTCTACAGTTTTCTACAAATGTTTCAATTTTCTATTTCTGGATCACAAAACAACTGATGTTGCTGCCCAGGGAGCTACCTGCACCCCCCAACCAGCCCAAATGCCCCACACCTGTCAGGAGAAGAGAAAAAAAAATCATTGGAAGGAATGTCATTGTCTCTGCCTTTAGACATTACAATGGCTACGTGTCTCTGAAGTATTCTCCCTGCAACAGATCTGCACACTGTGCACATATATACTCAGCTGGATTTAAGCCCACTCTGAAGGAGAGCTCCACCTTTATGTTAGAACAGTGCTCAAGCCAGTAAGTCTTGCTAGAGGGTGGCGTTTATTATCTCAGCCTTGGTACTGTGCTAACAGGTGTCTGACTTCCAATTAAAAGCTGGCTGTGCATCAGAACTAGCCAGCAAAAAGTACAAAGAAGTTCACTTTGGCATGCAAATACCACACAGGTAGAGTCTACATTTTGGTCGTGAAAAAATGTTGTTCTCAGTAGCGTTCCAGCTTCTGTATGTGTTAAAAACCTTCAGTATATAGTGAGCCACAAGCAAACAAAGAGAAGACAAATTGAAAATATTATGGTTTCAAAAAGTAATACACTTCACTGACTCTATAGTTTCATTCTCCTGGTGTTAAAGCAGTGACATTGATTTAAACTAAAATCTGGAATTATACATTACTGATTGTGAGTCATTCTCTCATTACAAATTTTGCTCCCACTACAAATACATGCCTAGTTCTCAGCACACCAAAATACGTTGACTCATATTTACAAACCAGAATCAAATAGATAGGTTTACACGGCAGTCAGGGAACAGCAGAAAACTCATTGAGACTGCACCAGGTTTGTGAATGTGTCCTTCGTCTATTTCCCACAGAACAGTGAAAGAATGAAGTAAGCTTTGTACCTGGATCAGTGCACCAATTCCTTCTCTCTAGTAAGACCAACCTTGCTCATACAGCCCTAGGCCACACAGTATTTTTGAAAATACAGAAATCTCATTAGAGACTGAGCACCTGAAATACCTTTAATAGCACAAACACTATAGCTTGGGTTGAAAACCTGTAACATATTCTAGTTTCTTTTATTAGGCAGTGCTAAACTTCGTGACTCTGAAGTTACCCTATTTCCAGTTACCAAAATAATTTGTACTACCAAGAGTTTGCACTACCAAGTTACAGCAGCTACAGAATAGATATGCAACATCAAAATACCTGTTACTTTTAGATTCTTCCAAATACTCTTCATTGTCATGTAAATAATGTATATACTGTAACATCACAGGAGATACAGCCATTCCATAGTGCAAATACAAAGCACCCTTTTCATTTTTAAGTACAGTGTTCTACTGTCTTCATAAACAGACACTTTCCAAAAAGTACCAAATACTTCAATATCATTAACTGTTTTTCCAGACAGGCAACACCACATAACCGTGAAGCAAAAACAAACTGTTCCCATCTAACCACTAAAAGACCTGTAAAAAAAAAATTATAATAAAACAGCCATCAAAGAGCAGATTTATTTAAACATAATCATGCTCTCATTATGTTTTTAGTGGTCTTATTGAAAGAGATTTTTATGATATCTCTCTGTTTTGTTTCAATGTCAACACGCTGCCATTGTACTCCTTATACATTTATTCATTTGATGACTCCTGAGATTTTCTGTTTCCCAGTACCTCCACCCATGTGGAACTTACTTGTCTTCCTGGAATCCAAACTTTCCCAAAGAGCTGTGAGAAGGTACTAGATATTTGCAATCACTGTACTTCACTTACCAATACAAGTACGACTGTCATTGCTACTTATTGTATATCCTGCAGGGCAATAACACATCCCTCCTGATGGAGAAGAATGACAGCGATACTGGCAACTCAGAGCAGCACAGTGGGATATATCTAAAAAGGAAATAAAATAGTTCAGAAATACAATTACACATATTACCAGAAGAACTTTTTGCCTTATTAACAGTTACCAAGCTATATTCTTTTCTATGTAAGTCTACAATTTCAGGAACAGCTTCTTAAAATAAATCTACACAAGAAATTATGTCTAAAGTTCCTTGAAATCATACTTGCTTACAAACAGACAGGCAAGGAAATGGCAGACAGAAGATAAACTACTGTTTACAACAGGTTTTCAGAACAGAGTTAAAGGATAAGCATTAATCTTGCATGAACCACCACTGGTTAAGTGCCATGCAAAAACCTGCACAGAGGAAGCCATCTACAATGCAACACGTATTTCTCTGGTTCCATAAGACCTACTTGTGAGCAACATGTTCTTGAGCTCTGTCTGTTGGCACATAACCTAATAATTTACTCTTTTATGCAGAAAAAAACCCCACTACTACACTATATTAAGAAGAATATGTATATTACTCCAATATATTTGTATATATTGGTTGGGTTCTGTCCGTGGAGAAACTCTTCTTTATCCCTTTCTTCTCTCTCTCATTCTTTCTTCTTTTTCCTTCACCACTTCTCCTTTTCCTTGTACTACCACCTAATAAACAATTCAGTAATAGGTGATCAAATTATGATTGGAAAGCATTTGCTGACTTCCACCTCCTTTCTCTTCACCTGCCATCATCAGTTTTGTCAGTTAAATACCTTGCTTTGCAGCCCACATCTGATGTTACTACTAAACCACTCAGCAAAGGAAGAGACACTTTTTTACAATGTGGTTTAATTTCCTATTATTTTTTCTGCCCTCCTTTACTAAAAGGCTTGATTTTATTAATAGGAATTTTCTTCTTACTAGAAATTAAAAATGTAAAATACCCTGGTCGATTCTCAGAGGGAATCAATGTTCATAAGAGTGAAATTAACAGGGACTATGCATGCTCACAACAAAGAAAATCCAGTATACCACTAACTGGAGAATCAGATATCCCAGGTGAAAAGATATTTTTGAAAACTCCAATCTAAGTGATTTAGCCAAGGCTCAGGATACGTTAATTCAACACTGTGTTCCAATCAGTACACAACATTCCTTCTTACTTAGACAAAGGGGAAAAGAAAGACATTTGAACAAAAAAAGGCACGTAGCACATAATCTCCCTGCCTTCTTGAACAGATTTTAGGATATGGAGAGTAAATTAAAATCCTTGTTTGTGAAACATCACATATAGATTTACAAAAGGAATAGGCTGTTCACAGCATATATGCCTCTTTCAGGCTCTCCAGCCAAAACAGTGCCAACAAAAATAGTGAGATTCCAAAATTTCAGTGTTGTTCGAGACACAAAAGGTGAATGGAAAAAGGTATCAGTGATGATTCTGCTGTTCTGTGCATGCTTTTGATTCTAATACATACTGCAATGTCTGCCCGCAGTGACATTAGTTTCATCTTCTCCTGCAGGACAGTCTGCAGCCCCATCACACACTTTCCCAATCGGAATGCAGTGCCCTGACCCGGGGCAGGCCCACTCTCCTGGGTAGCATTCATCACGACCACTTTCTGTGGAAAAGAAAACCAAGAACAATTGAGGTGTATGTTCCAAATAATATTTAAAATTTCTTCCCCAACAGCTTCCTAAAGCATCTCTATCCTTCATTATTCAGTTTCTGGTTCTTGCACACAGCTGGAAAAGACTACAAAAAAAGCATCATCTACAATTCCTGGTCATGCTTTCTTTTATCTTTCAAGTACAATGCAAACAATACTTGTGCAGACACATGAATCCTTTTAGTTTTCTGCATTGCTAGGAATGGGAAAAACATTCAGGTTTAGACTAACTGCTGCACCAAAAATGGAACTTCAGTTTTGTTGTTTTAAAACACACAAAGGCTGCCTGGATAAAGAAAATAAGGCTCATCATATAAAAGGCCAGTGAAAGAGAAAAATAGCTCACACTTTCTTCCATTAAAATTTCTGACATGACAAATCTTGACAGAACTGAGTTTTTCATTTTCAACCAATTGATTTTGGTTATTAGAAGCCTCATGTCTCTTAACAGGTGCCCTAAAAAGTCTCCATAGGTAAAAAAAAAAAAAAAAAAAAAAAAAAGAGCAAAAGAAAAAGTAAAAAGATATATTCTATATTAATTCGATATGCTAATTTCTAATTAATTCTATATGCTAAGCTTAGTTTGCATCATACTCATTATCACAGCAATAACTCTCACACACCAACAAAAAATACTGCATAAGTAAAAAAACCAACCAAACAGATCAAAATGGAATTCTAAGCTTTTCACAGAATTAAAATGGATTCAGAACAACCTGACTGGTCAAAATTTTACAGAAGTAGCTTAGTGCTGTATATCTCTGAAAACGTCATCATTAGAAGTAGTATATACCACATCCTCTTTCGTCCTCATTATCTTCACAATCATCATCTCCATCACATATCCAGCTCTGATGAATGCAACGGCCACTTGGGCAAGTGAAGAAGTTGCCTCTGCATGTCGCATAAGCTGAGGAAATAAATATCAGAAAATCAAACTACTCTAAGTGACTAAAAGGTTAGAAATAGTAATATGGTATGAACTTTAGAATACTCTGGTTCTTTACATAAACAAAAGGGAAGGCTAAATTTCTCGATTAATTATGCAACTAGATGCACAGCACCTTATTAACATGGCTCATGAAGGTGGACATGACAAGATGACACTCAAGAGATCAGGAGGTAAAATATTTGTATGCCTTGTACTCAGAGAAACAAAGTCAAAACCAATGAACATTTCTGTCAAAACCCTCCATGGTTGGGAAGCATTCCCTGCTAAGAGTTCAGAAACATCTGTGGGTCCTCCAAAGGACAAGTATTAACAAAGAGAAGTATTTGGAGGGGGTGAGTTGGGGGGGTGGTATGGAATCATAGTGGTGTGAAGTCCTTGGTAGGATAGAGCAACTAAATGGCAGTATGTGGCCTTCCTGAAACACAGAATATAAAACTAACTTAAAACCTATACTCAGTAGGGGGCCTTTTTAAATATGTATTTCACACAAGTGAAATCTCTACAGCTACGAGTCTGGCTGAAGGTGCAATACTTTGGGATACCCTGACTGTGAAGAAAAGAATGAGCAAGAAAATTCCAGAAACAGAACAATTAAAGACCTTACATGAACATCTAAAGGATGTGTACATATATTTGTACCATTATCAGTCTGTAAAGTTGTACAAAATAGTCACTGGGAAGACTTTTAGAAGATCCATTCCATCTACTGGAAAGTAAAAAAGCAGAAAAGAGCCAAACAAATTTGGACAAAAAGCTGTGTCTGAGATTTCAGAGTGATGGAATTATTAGGGTCCTGCTGAAATGAAGAAAATGAGAACATGAAGAAGAAAAACTACATGTGTTAAGAAGCAAACTGTCACTGAATCCAGCAAATTCAAATAGTAATCACACACCCAGGTACTTAGTAGCAATGACAACCTAAAAAAAGTTTATCTTTCCATACAAAAAAAGTCCTTGTAGAACAGTGGCTAGCTTTTGATGGCTCTATAGCCAAGCAATCTACTTCCTGCTGTCTGCTTGAACCTGTTCTTGGTAAAACAGTTAAAGAAGGGGGGGGGGGGAAACATACTGCAAGAATTTTCATCACTTCTGTCTCCACAGTCATCATCATGGTCACAGATAAAGGCTCTTGGGATGCATTCTCCATTAGCACACTGAAACTGGGTACTGGTACATCCATGGGCTGAAAAAGATTTTAGCACAGAAAGACACTCAGAAAATCCATCAGAAAGCTATGATCTTTTACTTTAAAAGAGGGCCTATAAAGTGTATTTGTTTGCGATCACTCTGCATGTTGTACTTACTGCAATTAGCTTCATCAGAAGAATCTCTGCAATCAACTTTGCCATCACACCGCTGGCTTGCGTTAAAACATGCTCCATTTGCACATGATAACTGTTCACATCTTGGATAGTCTACAAGAAGAAATCCTTCAGTATTAGCATGAATGTTAGGCTTTAGTGAGTCATTCATATCCAGTGTCAACAGAATATCTTGATTTACAGGTAAACAAAAAAGACAAACAAAACTTCCCACACTGCTGCTGACAAACAATCCATTCCTCAAGTATACTGTCTCCTCCAGCAGATATTTAAGAATATCCTCTAGAGAGATGCTACAAAACCTCACAAGAAACAGGGGAAAAATTAGATGCCCTCCCATACCCCAAAGATCTGCAGCCCAAACAGTTTACAATATGATAGAAAACAATGCAACACAAAAAGCAGTGAACATCTGTTTTATTTACTTGTACCTCAGTTTTACACTTTACTGATCTTAAAAGTGCTTAAGTGGAAAAGGAGTTCCTGAAATTTACAGTTCTTGGGTCCTCTTAGAATGTTCTCAAACTCAGAGAGTTCACAATCTTATGGTTTTGTTCTAATTAAGCCAAGAATGTTAAACTTAGAAGTCCAGGATCACCTTTAGGATTTTTTTATTTTATTACTCATTTTCCCTGTCCCAAAACAAAAGAGATTTTGCAGAATGAATGATTTTTTAGCTTCTGGCTGTTCTATTTATTTAGATGACCTACAGGCCAACACAAGTGATTATTTCAAACAACTTAATCCTGAAAACAACTTAAACAATTCTGAAAATACTTATGCATACAAGCAGTTAGTGAGTTCAGTGGAACTATACAACAAATTAAGCATGCACACATGCTAAAGTAGGAGAACATAAGCTTAGTTTAGCTATACCATGAAGAGAAAATTTACTTATTTCATCCAAAGGGCAAGCAAATAATTCCTGTTTTTAGAAGTGAGATTTATTGAACCTTTGCCTCTATATGGAAGTACAGGTAGAAACAGAATAACCAAATTTCATTTTCCACCTTTTAGATTTTCAGTTTGAATTTTTATACCATTTTACTTCCACACAAGTTAATAAAGCAGATAGTGCAGGCTCTCATTTAGGCATGTTTTCATTCATGTTCTTGGAATTCAAAACATGGATTATAAAATTACTCAGGAAAACTCAGAAAAGCTGTAATTTTTCCCAGCAGTGGCAAATTGTTTTGCTTGCTTCTGCTGTTCTGTTTTTCCACTAAACCTCAATCATCTATGCAACAGGCTTGCATGATTTTCACAGAATCATAGAGTGGTTTGGGTTGGAAGGGACCTTAAGATCATCTAGTTCCAAACCCCCTGCCATGAGACACAAGATGCACCTATGACATTGTGTTTGTGGTGGACTCTGTTGATGTTGAGTGAATGAAGGAAGCCAAAGCAGAGCTTCATAACAGGACTAGCATATCTGAAAAAGAAAACAGTCCTTGCAGTTGTGAAAGAACAAGACTTAAACTTCCTTTCTTTCTCTCCAAAAATCAGAAAACATTAGCACTGAGAGAGCTAAGTTCTACTCCTATCACCAAATGGGCAGTGGGTAGGGCAGGAATGGGATGAACTCCCTAAACTGGAAGTACTATACAATCTAGCTTAATGAAAGGTCTCCAGCAAAAGAAAGTCTGGAAAGTATCATGACATTTCAAATTTAACATTTTCTACTTTTTATTTTACTTTAATAAAAAATATATACATATATATATATATATACCCTGTACACACCTGATCCCAGAGCAATGCACTGGGGTTTAAAAACCCATAGCTATGCAAGAACTGTTACTGATCAGAGAAGCAGGTAATACTATCTCTGTTCTTGGAGGCAAATGGATAAAGAATCAGTGCTCATTGAGTGACCTGGAATGATGTAGAAACCAAAGGAAAGGTTCTCTTCCGGGGACTTGGACATGTAGGTTTTTTCTAAGTCAGTGACAGATGGATTAACAAGAACTAAAAAGGAAGAATAAGGTTCTGAATTAAAAGGATTAGAAGGTAGGTAGTTTGCATCTAAGGAGGTCTGAGAATACAGCTGTACAAGAGGAGAGAGTGCAAAGAGATAGAATAAGACTGAACATGGGATTAGGAGAGAAAAGTGAATGGAAAAATATAAGAAATGTTTTCTTTCAGCTTGCTTTTAGCTGTGAAAAGCATCCAACATGAACATCGTTTCCTTTATCTTTTCCTCCCAAGAATCTTTTGCTAATTACAAAAATCTCAAAAGATCTATTCCTAGTGATCATAGTTCCTAGAAGGTAATACCAGCTTTGTGAAAACAGGGAAATCCAGCTACATTCATTCCATTGCTGAGGAAGACAGGGAGCTTTTCTTTCTCTCCCCTTTCTCTCAGGCATCTCTTTTCATTAGCTGAAATACTTCTCCACAATCTATCTCCCTGTGGTATGCCAGCACTGCAGGTGGAAAATATAAACAAGTGGCAAATGCCAGCACAAATGATGGATGAAACACCTTGCTCCTTGTAACCCACAAACAGGGGGCAACAGTTAGAAACATATTTAAATTACATGTTTCAATGTACACATGACGAAGATGCTTGAAAGCTATGTCACAGGAATTGTGAAATGTACATTATTTTGCTCTCTACCTAACGCTTTTGTTCTGCAAGCTAGAAATAAATCCATACAAAAACAGTAACAGGAAACAGGAGGACCTACCCCTAGGCCAAGAGACCTATAGGGTACATAATATCAGGTAGTGCTCCTAGCAGAGATGCTTTCAGAGCTGGCAGACTGACCAAACCCTCATGTGTGACCTTAATTCCTGATTTTGACCCCTGCCACTCTCGTCTGGCCACCTTCCTTACCTTGCTCCAGTTTTCCTTCTTCCCTGACCCAAACTCTCAGTGGTGGGTATAGTTTCTTCATCCTGAACTGCCCTGTCCTGTAGCTGTTACATGTGATTTGTTCAACATGAAGAACATTAGCCTCTGACCATGGGTCTTTTCTTCCTTCTTGCACTACACCCTTTATGATCTCTTCAGTTCTTGATCTTTGTGGAGATCAGGGTGAAAGCGAGCAAATTCATCCCAGACCTGGCTGCCCACATACTGACCACAACAGCTATTTAGAGTAGCAAATAAGAGGCAGGAATTAACAGGTTAGGCAATTGACCCATGGAAGCAACTTAACATCAAAATTAGAATAAAAAATCCAGAGTTTCTGTCCTTGAACTCAGCCCATCAGCTTCAAACAACACGTCTTTAAAATACTTCCTCTTTCTCCCTCATGGCCTCGGCTTCCAGAGCTATATCCACGAGGGTATTCTGTCAGTCACAGCAAATCAAAATGGACATGGCTACGATTTTTATTTTTCAACTACAAAGCTGAGGCAGGGGAGAGAATTCTACCTTTAACTGAAAGAAATTAAATATGTAACAGAAAAATTATACCAGTATTGGCTGCTTACTCCCATAAAGTACTTGCTACCTCAAATACTCTGCCACTTCATTCAACATTTCTAAAGTTTTAAAAATTAAAGTATTTGCTAGCTGATGACAATTAAAAAAATCTGGAAAAACAATCATATATATATATTTATAGAAAATTTAAAAGCACAGTTTTACCAAATTAAAATAGCTTCAATGCACTAATTACATGACCTGTAGCAAAAACATTGTTCTGATGTTTATTTTAGCCTCTGCATGGGTAGTTTTCCCTCGCTGTTAATCCTATTAGCAGTAAAATGGACTAAGGCTTTGAATTCCTTTGTTCTATTTTTTTACATGTTAAATTGCTGAGTTACTTCATGTTGGTGACATTTTGCATTTGACCAGTTTCTTAAATAATGTAGCTTATTCAGCAACAAAACTTTTGTTTTGCAATCTAAATCTGCTTCCAGACACATCAGTGAGTGCAAGGCATAGGTAAATGGACATGATAAGTTTGCATTTTGTTACACTCTGTGAAATAACAGAATCCTAAATAGCTTTTTCCTTTCATTGTTCATAGATGTTTTCATTTTTATTTATGAAAGATTTTAATGTAAATTAAATAATGGGAAAAATAATGACAATGGAAAAGGTCAAAATCATTATATCTCTCTTATATTTCTTTATATCAGATAATGTGAAAAATTAAATGGATGAAATAGTGGGGAAAAATTAATATTCAAATTAATTATTAGAATCTGCATGAAAATGGTAAAATCTAACATTTACACTAGTCCTTACTGTATAGTTAATCATAAAATCCCCAAATCATTAATTTTATCTTATGGCTTCTGTTTGAAGTTCCATGCCTTGCAAAGACAGAGAGGAAATAAAATTGACCGGCCTTTCTGGAAGGGTCTTCTCATTACATTCTTCTTGATTCTCTTGTCTTCAGCACCATGACATTATTTAAACTAGTCCAACCCTCCTACTTTCAGTGTTCCAAATCACAGTCATTCTTCTGTCTTAGAGGGACTGTCAACACATATTCTAATAAACTAGAGTAGAGGCTGTTGAATGATACAAGGCAGTCCCTTTCCCTGGGGCTAAATATGCTGCCTTCACAACAGTCATGGGGCCTACTGGCTGATGAAGCAATGACTAGGTTTCCCACACAGCAGTAAAGTGCTACTGTTAAGCTATCTAGACGCCCCTTTCCAAACTGCCTTTTTTAGTTTACTTAGTTGAGAATGTTAAACACAAAATAAAATATGCACTTTAATTTTCAAACATCACAAAAACTTTTATTCTGAAGAAAGAATTGTGAGAATTGTCTTTAGGACTTCATTCCCAGTTTTCCACTGACTGAATTATAACAACCCCACCATTTCATTTGGCCATTCCACACTGTATTTAATGACTATTCACAGATTTCTTGAAGGTGCTAAGCGGTTCCCTTTTTTTTTAATTCATAGATAATAATTTTTTTAAACAAGTATCTTTTCTTAAAGTTTTTGGGGTTTTTTCCCATGTTTTATAGGTTTGCTAAATTAAGCTATCAATCTCTTTTCTTCCTCCTAACTTGAAGGGGGAAAATGCCAAGCTATAGAAGATATTCTTCCAGCAATGATATGCGGTACTTTGGATCCTGGCTTTTAGTTGTTTGTGTTGGTGACTTCATAACTGGCTGTGGGTCTATCACATGGAAAAGTTCCAAGCTGACTGTCTCAGCAACCTCTTATTCCAGACTACTAGTCCTAAATCTATCTAATCTAAATATGAGGAAAAACTACTGTGAGGGTGATGAAGTCCTGGAACAGGATGCCCAGGGAGGTTGTGAAGTCTCCCTTCTCTGGAGATATTCAAAACCTGCCTGGTTGCAATCCTGTGTAATGTGCTCTAGGCAAATCTGCTTTGGTGGGGGGTTGGACTAGGTGATCTCTAAAGGTTCCTTCCAACTCCAACGATTCTTTAATTCTGTAAATCACTTTTCATCTACAGAGCGTACATTTTAGCCACTTGTGAGGTCAGGAATAAAATGCACTAGTAGTGGGTTAATCATCTAATATGCTGGTTTTCCTTTACACGGCATGTGCATATGCTCTTTTTAACATTAAGTGCATCCATTAACAAAATTTTCTTGCTTGCTTCTTTATTCATTCCTTAGCATCCTAGCCTCTTCCCCCACAAATGCTTTTGAAAGGGTTGAAGTCCCTCAAAGAAGGGATTTGGGGACAAATTCTGCTCTTCCATACGGGATATAGTTACCACTTATTTCATAAGGAGCATATAAAAAGAATATGAAAATATTTGGAAAAAAAATTGATTGCTTTTTTTCCAATGCAATATAAATTATCTTTTAGACAATGACAAACAAGAAGCCCTGATCCTATGGTAGCAGTTTGCATTTGAGTTCTGCGATAATGAATCTGTATCAGAATATCAGCTCTAATACACAAAAGAATCTGAAATGAAACCCTCATAACAAGAAGCATATTGTGGTCATCCTGTCCATCAACAAACCCTTTAATCTTACAAATTTATTAAAATGCCACAGAGAGATGAGATGAAACCAGATCTAGTACTAAAAATTATGACTCACGGCAGACTCTTTCATCCGTTCCATCAGTGCAGTCCTTTACTCGATCGCACCAGTACGCACTTGGGATACATTGTCCATTGGAGCATGTGAACTGCTGACTTGAGCACGTCCTTCCCGCTGCAAGAAATAGGCACTCAGTCAGTCTTTTCCATCAATCAAGATTTTTTTATGCAGAAAAATATTTTTCCTCTTTAACTACTCCATCCTTCTCATAAATATTAGCATAAGACTTTTTCCCCCTGTATCTTTGTGTACTCAAGGAGATTAAAGAACACTTCATAAGCACATGGCAGACAACTGAGCTCTACAAGGCCTTCTGTGGCCTGCAAGATCATTGCTTTTCTCCACTGAAGGGGTTGACTTCTAGGTTAAAAATTACCTTCCTGCAACTGTTCTGCTTAAAAGATTAAATTACTAATTCTCCCTGTCTTAAAAAAATTTATTATTCACTGGGTCAAAATATGTCACTTACTGTAAGTTATTTGGTCAACTAGAATGCCACAATTTAAATACAGCAGAGCTGGAAGTAAGGCTCCACTTTCTAATATAGACAGGGCCTCAACAGTCAGGATTATTTTTACACTGATAGCTAACAGAGGATCAAAAATGATTATGTCTCTTCTCACCACATCTGTCAGTGAAAAGCGACCACATAAAACTGTGCAATTCCACTACAGCTAAACTCAACTCTCTGTTCTTCTTAGGCAAGTTAATTAATTTTGTGAAAATAGACCTGAAGAGAGGAATTACTGCTAACTTTTCCTCCCTTCTGCCACCTGCACATTTGTTTCTTTCAAATTCACGTTCTATCTCAACAGCCTCCCAGTCTACACACTGGTGTCTGGTCTGCTGCTTTACAGGGGTTCTCTATTTCTCCTTCTGTCAGCAGCACACCCAAAGTAAGGTCAGCTCTGGAGATAATAGTGTCATGAGGACAAATAAGAGCAAGACAGTAAACCAACTTTGTTTTTCTTGGGAAAAATTAACATTTCAAGACGGAAAAGCCCCTCCAGAATTCCCAAGTACACAGATAAAAAGTCACTTTAGAAGAGTAAGGACAAATACCAGGAGATGGCTCAAAACCCCTAGCAGCACAGTGCTTCTGTGTAGTTACTAACACTCATGATTAACCAGTACATGGAGAATGATACTACAGTGACCCCGTTCAAAAGCTAAGTCAGAGCTGTTACTCATTTTACATTTTGTACATGTATCTAGAGATTCCCCAGTTAAAACATAACCAGCAGTTGTACTTGTACCTTCTTAGAGGAAGAGAGGAGCAAAAGGCAGTTAATCCTAGTTCCGAGTTTGGAGTTTGGGAACAAGTACCAAAATATAAAAGCACAAACCAAGTCTGTGACCAAAGTCCTTCCAAAACTTAAACCTGTGAACCTCCCCAGAATCAAGGGGGTTAGGGAGTAGCTTCAGAGCTGTTCAGTTTAAAGAAGTTATCCAAAACTTACACATAGGATCAAAAGAAAAATAAATTAATCTTATCCTCGTCGCTTAAAAGTCGCCTGTAACACCAGAAATAGCAGAAAATTGGTTGTTTAGAACACTGTAATGCTTGTTCTTCCTGTCTTATGCAATAAAGCAGAGAATGTAATTTGGTGCAATAATCATCTCAGTTCACTGTTCATTGCTTCAGCACATACTTAACTGTATGGAGCCTTTAAACCACTTAGTCATGAAATTTTAAAAAATCAGAGTAATATATTTTATTATTACCAGGATTTATCTTGCTATCAATACTGAAAAAAAAAGAGCCTACGGCCATGGCAATTACAATGCTAAATGATTTCTTTGCTCTGAAATATACAGAGAACATAACATACTTATAGTTTAAAATAGCAATCCAAACAGGATTAACAGACGGGTTAGCATTCTAAAGTGAAATACTAATGGGAATTACGTCCTACGTTTAAGTCGTCCGAATGATAATGAAAAAGTAGACTTTCACACCACACCAGGACATTTGGTATTTCTGCTATCTGAATAGAAGAAAGAACAGTTCTGGTTGTTTTAAATAATAATGCTATTAAATAGCATCACTGAAGATGGCACAAGAATCTTTCACAATGTTTACTTTGAATGACTGATAATTCCTCCTTTTTTGTACACACATAAATTTCAGTGTTTTCTAGAAAGAATTTAACTTTTGGGGCTTTTTTTATAATTCTTAGATGCCAGTGTGAATTTTGTTATACAGTCAATAACAAAGCAGGTTTTTCTGTGATTTAGAGCGTTTGGACATCATATGTCACCATTTCTGGAAATACTAAATTTTGTATCAACTATAATATTAACATGCACTCTGAATTATTTTTTTTTTTCCTTCCTTTTTGATTAACTGAAACGAGTGATTTTCAGATCTGGAGATGTCTTTTTGAATAGATTTTATGTATTTTATTAATTTCAGATTTCAGGTTATTTCATTTGTAGAAACTGCTTTAAAGAGACTTCTGGGAAAAGCTGCAGGCATGTTTCTGTATGTTCTCAATATGCTGCTATGTTAGTTACCTTATTTCACAAATCTGGCATAACATTGAAACTTAAATACTTACGACATTGTTGATGCTCATCTGAGCCATCTTCACAGTCTTCCTCATCATCACAAACCCACGAGTGTGGGATACATTCACCATCAGTCTGACACTGAAACTGATTTCCCTCACAGGTAGGTTGTGCTAGTGTAAGAAATGAAAAAAATTGGCATTTCACAGACATCTGGGAAAGCACTTTCAAAGAAAACAAATAAGGGAAAAGAAGACTTAAGGTTCAAATGTGAATTGACTGTAACTTCCACTAAACACATGAAGCATCTGTAAAAGCAAAGAAAACATACAGAACAGGGAGAAGAAAGTGGGCCAGCAGAAGGATGCTCAAAGGCAAAATTGAGTTTAGTGACCTCCTGAATATTATTTCTATCCTCCCCTGGAGACACAGGCTCCTCTAAAAGGCAAGTCACAGAAAAAGCTCAAAGCTCTGAACAACACTCTGGCAGAGCCTCTTCTTTTTTCCGCTTATCTATGGAGTCATGCTAATCTCATAGAGGTCTATTCAATTGCTCTCATTCCACTTCACGTGCCCTATCCCTGGTAGGAAGAAGGTCTTTCAAAACAAGCTCATGACTCTGTGAATTCATGAGGCAAAAGTGAGGGTCAGGTCAGAACAATCTGAATGTTGTTGTCCCAGCTCCACTCTGTACTTTTCAAATAGCCAAACAACAGGAAGCCATTAGAGATAAAGATCAAAATAAATGTTTGAAACTGTGTTACAGCTTACTCCATCCCTAGTTAATACTCCAGGAAAGAATCACTAGCACAACACAGCTCAGTAAACAGGACTCTAGTCTTAACCATCTCTTTTCTCAGGGTCATGTTTTTGCAGTACTGAAAAGTCAACTAGAAACACTTTGTGCTCATGGGTGTGTGTGCTTGCTCATGCAAGCACAACTACCAGGGTAAGCAAAGCATCAAGGACAAAAATTAAATCACTTCATATATTTAGAGTTGAGAAGTACAGAGTACATTAGAAGTAATTAGAGGGATAAAAATCGTTCACATACAACGCATGGGGTTTTTTTTTTATTCCTGTTTTAAGAACAATCTTGTAATATAACATTAACTTTAGGCCAGTTTTAAATAGTTTAAAACTATCCTCCTAGACCCTTACATGTCCCACAGCACATTAACATACTGTTTTAAAAAGCAGAATTAACTGAAAAAAAAAAGATTAAAAATTTAATTTTCACCTTCCTAATTCATCACATGTATGAAAATTAGAATAACACAACTTCACGCATAAAACTATGCTAATGTCATAAGTGTTGGTTGTTTTTTATCCTTCACAAAATCAACATGATTTTTCCCCACTCCTTGTTCAAAGCCCAACCACTTCTTTCCAGCTGCAGCTCAGAACTATGCTGAAATAACAACCTATAGGACAACACCATTTTGTTCTGCCAGTTTAAGGCATTCTTCATCCAGAACTGCACTGGTTTTTGGAGCTAACTAAAGCACTAAGTAACAAATCAGACTACCTAGCTGTGTGCATGACCTCAAATTATTATATGGGTCAAGCAGCAAAGAAATCCACTGTGAAAAGAACCAACAAAAACTAGTCTCTTTCTCACTAACAGTCAGCCGAGAGGCAAAAACTGGACTCACCTATAAGTGGGCTGATAACTGCACCAGCCCACACCACCTCTAAGAACACTAGAGCCAAGAAGGTAAAATGCAGGTGAGTTCCTGAAAATGGACTGTGGAAGGAATTCCTTCATTTTCAGTTTTTAAACGTTCAGCTTGAGATAATCTTCATGCATGAAAATTACAGCCCAACTGAATGTAATTGTCTCTGAGCTGCTGACACTGAGGATATAACACAACAAACTCTAGACAACAAACCAAGACTCTACTCAAGGTGCAGTAGGTACAGCTAGTTTGCTGTCTAGGTCCTGAAAGATCCAAAGATTTGGAGTTCAAGTTATGCTGGTGCTAGCTGTATGTACACCCAATATTCAAGATTACTGCCATAATAGAATACAATACATTTCTACATCTACACAGAACATTAGTGATCAAATTAAACTGCATTATTGGACACATTTTTAAGAGAAGGCTAAGTCATGTGAGAAGTTGAGCACTATTTGATTATCTTACTACCAAAGCCAGTGGACTCAAGAAATGTCTCTAAGTGGATTCTGCAGTAATCTCAAAACAACTAGCAGTTTTCTTCCCCTCTAATATTCATTCTTGTACAGTGTGCAAATTGGGATCCCAGTATTTCCTATATTACAAAAAAAAAGTTGCTCTATAGTTTTTCCACTTACGACAACCAGCTTCATCTGTATCATCTGAGCAGTCTCTAGCCCCATCACACCTCCAATCTGCAGGAATGCAGCGACCATTTCCACAGCGAAACTGCCCCTGCTCACATCCTGTGGCAAAGCAGAGCAACAAGAAGGTTTGCAGTACCAGCATGTAAAAACAGACAGTGCAGTGCATTCCTGTCCAACAACTGTAAACAATCCATCACCTTACAGCATGGAAAGGAGAGAAGGTAATATTAGGATAATACAAAAATAAGTAAGTATACATATAAAAAAGATCACACCGAGTCAATCGAAAAGAACCACCTCTACATATTACAGAAAATTTCCCAACTAAATTCCTAGAAAATTCCCATAATTTTAGTATTTATATATTATATAAACAAAACAAAGAAAGAAAAAATAAATAAATAAAATAAAAGAGGTAAAATAACCCAAACAAGTCATAGAGGTGCA
>JANHGN010024845.1:62292-74282 GCA_024605025.1 Megaceryle maxima
TTTTCTACAGTATCACTTTTAAATCAGCCATTCTGGGGGGAAGAAAAAAAAAAAAGATATAGAATATTTTAAAATTATTCACACTGATCCTAAATGTATAAAAAAATAAACTTCTTAAATTTCAAATCATGACAGTTTATTTATCATACATGCTCAAAAATAGCACATATCCATACTATGTATCTTTACCATCATACAGTACTAGAAGCAAATTAATCAGAATTAATTTCCTTTATAATCTTGCTTCAAATCACACACTTTTTAAAAAGCAACAAATAAACACTTACTATCTTCTTATTCCTATAACAATGCAGGAATAAGAAATAACCTTTTTAAGCAACAACTAATTCTAATACACAGGAGTTGATACTCGTTTCTATTGATAAAGTAAATATTCCTTATATTGAACAGACCAGGCTCCTTATTACACTTAAGTCACTGTCAAATTTCTCATAATTCAGTGATAACTGAGAATGAGCCATTCATTTCTGTTGGACACTTTCTTTAACCTCAGCTATATATAAAGTATTTTCCAAGGTGAGATTAATAAAAACTATTTGTGCTCCTTTCTTAGAGAATTTAGTCAAGTTTTTATCTGTATGGACAAGTTAAAGAGTATTTGCAGTACATAAAAGATTAGCCTTCACAACATAAAAATATATTTCAAACACATTACATGTAAAGAACGTGCTCTGCACTAAACTGGATAACCTCAACCAGTTGTCTTGACATGAGGTGTCTTAATCCACATAAATCAACTGCGATTTTGTTAGCTGAGTAAATGAGACAATCCCCGTGGATCTCTCAGGAAACACACACATCTGTAGCTTTCCTAAATCCCAGAAGCTTCTTTTTCATGAATGGTGAATTAAATATGCAAAAATCTGTTCTAATTGACCAAACCACATAAAGAGGAAGAAGAACAAGCAAACTCAGTAGAAATAAAGACACCCCCAGTTACCCAATGAAAGAATTATCCCAAGTATTTTCATGAGAATGAACCTTGCTAATGGCCCCAAGGCTGCTGTAGAATAACAATTGGGTAACAGAGAAGTGGGGGGAATATGACCAAACACGGAAAATCTTCAAGAGTTACGAAGGAATTACAATCACACAGTGTGTGGAAAATGAAAAAAAAAAAATGCTTAAACAACTTAGAATATGTGCAGTACACACTGTACACTGAGGAAGTCCACTAGATGCAGTAGCAGACAACCTTCTTCAGAAGCTGTTCTCATTTTGAGAGATGTACTGTTTTTAAAATAAATTTTCCAACCAATGTGCTGTTTGTTCTCAAAATTAAACCTCATGCTGAGATGGTGATCTGCATTCAATTCAGTCGTGCTCTTCTGAAAGCTGATGAGTCATTGTAGCGGTAGGAATCAGCCTCAGTTAAGAGCCTTCCAATCCAGTTTGTGACAGTCAAATTGTGTAGATTTTTATATTTCTCTTATGTATTATTGCTACATTGAAAATTGCTATGCAACTTACAACATTTGGCCAAATCATAAACCTTACTGGAATATTATATCACAAGTTATTAAATGAAAAATTAAAATCATCATGCAAAAAAAAAAACCACTTTGCCATACAGTTAATAAAGATGGGAAGCACATAAAGTGAAAGCTATTTCTGTCTTCCCACAAAAGAACCCATATCTGTAACAAAATACTTCACTACTTCATAACTAGCGGGACTCCAGATAAAAAAGTCAAATTTAGCTGTGTCCCAAAGCTTCACAGGATACTAGTCATCATTTTGCACTTCAAAAACAGTGATTATTTACTTGTTGCAAACTAAACACTAGAACATTTTCAGAAAAGCAGAAAAACTCAAGTGTCAGTACAGACACTACAAGCACCTAGTGTGCCTAGACATACATTCTAATGCTGCTTACAGCTGCCCATGACATTAGAAACTGCAGCCATTTCTTCAGAGGTATTGACACTCGTGTTTCTCCCTTATTCAGCAGTGACTCAACTTCAGCTAGCTGCTAATAGCTATGGCTGGTCACTCCTTACCAAGCTTCTTGAAAAGGAAATTCCATGTGCTAAGGCAGGCCTGCGTAAAGGAAGAATCACCTGAACTCAAACAACAGTGTTGTCCCACGTGCTCACAGAAAATGCAACTTTATCTTAATAGACCCAAAAATTAAAAATAAGAATTAAATAATCCTTCGTCTATTTCATTTATAAATGTGGTATATTTTCTTTGTCGTTTTCATTTTTAAAAAATATGTATTTTTAAAAATCCTTTCAGCCAAATAGTAATATTAATGACTTTGTCAAATTAAAAAGACAAAGTACTTGAATTCATCATCAGAGGATAAATATAAGAAGTGTTATCTCCCACTGAAACATTACCTTTCCTGTCAGCCACAATGGAAGTCTTTTACTTAGGTGTCCCCTAAGGAGCCAAACTCTACAACTGTCAGATTTACTCACCCATTTGGACTTTTTAAGCATGTACGATTCTGCTGCTACTTCCCTTCATTGGGGGCTGCTAGGCATAGTATTTTAAGTAATACTTTACATTAGCCAGCTACATTAAGCAGCATTCCAGGCACAGAGGTGAACAGCAGGGAAGACAGATCTCCTGCTCTAGCTTGTGTAGCCAGATAAAACCTACACTTGCTGCATCCTGGGAAATGCAAGACCATACAGGTAGAGCATACAATGTACTTACATCCACAGGCAAGCACAAAAATCCCCAGGAAAGGCACACATTGTCTCCCCAAGTTTCACAGTGGTAGCACACAATGTATAATAAGTAACATTGCTCACAGAACCGCAGCCATTTGCCTGCAGATTTGCAATATTTAAAACCTCCCTCACAGCAATAGTTTCCAACAGTCTTTCAAAATGCTGCACCTGGTATATTGGTGACCACAGTGTCAGAATGTCCATACAGGATGTCTAATGACTGAGATTTTCCCTTAACAGGGTGATAACATGGGTCTGTCTCTCTGTACTACTTTATGAAATTACCTGGGATTTAAGTCTCTGAGAATTCTTGACCTGTATTACAAAAGGTCAAAAAGGCCAACAAGTGTAAAGTATTACACATTTACAAAAAAAAAAAAATACTCGATTGCTAAAGCATTTTTTGCTTAGAAAACCAAACAAAAAAGAGGGAGAAATGGTTCCTGTTACTTAATAGGTGATAAAGTCATAGTATGGATAAAGTACCTTGACAAGGTCAGAGCTTTTACCTCACTCTTAATTAAATTTTGCTACTCAATATTTTATTGAATTTAACAATTTGTATTTTAGTTCCTTTTTTTTTTTCCCCTCAAATAAATCAAAGAGATACCAAATTTCTAAAGGATTTAAAGGTCAGCTTTAAAGGTTGTTTTTTTTTTTTTCCTGTTCTGTTTTGTATTTTCACTGTAAGATAACCGTTTTATAACCCATTCTGTGGCAGGCTTAATAAAGTTAAAACCTGCAAAACTAATAAAAGCTAGTAATAACAGCATTTTTGCATTGCCACTGTTAAATCGTCATTTTTTTCAACTGCCTACAGTTGGAGCACAAATTCCATGATAAGATATCACTCCTGCAACTGCTAAGAGGAGCCCGACTGTGGCCGCTGCACTCTTCTGTGGCAGAGCTCCCAGTGAAGCAGACGGCCAGTCTGCCTGAGCAAGACACAGCCCATAGCTGAGCTATGGCTGCAGCTCGATTGAGATTTCCCGTTGGTTCAGCCAATAGGACTTTCTCAAGGCTCAGATTAACAACTGAGGTGGACACAGTTTAATTACCTTTCACGTACTGCAGAAGGCAACAAAAGGAATTTTGGTGCTTGCTACATTTACAGAATACTAGGAACAAATATTCCTTTTCAGTGAGGCTTTAAAGCACATTCGGTGCTTTCTCCATATAGAAAGATAAAAACTGCAAAGGTAATAAAAGCAGCACACATATTCACACAGAAGACACCACAAACTTTTGCCACTCATTTCAGACACAAACTGGAGCTCATTCATTTCACATGAAGTGGTTTAAAAACCTATTAGACCTCGCAGCAGTAAAAATTATTTTTATTAACACAGCTAGAAGGGCAACAAGAACTGCAGCAGCATTCCATGTGCTTGGTTATTGTCCAACTCATTTATTGGATTGCAGGTTGAGAACAGCCCTACAATCCTGCTCAAAAGTGACCACGTGAGCAGTCCCATTCAAGTCAAGCCATCTGTTTACACTAGACAAATTTACAAAAGGTTTTCCTGCAGTGCTAACACTGGTTCACTATAGCCCTGATGGGACCACTCTTGTAACTAGCATGCTAGCCAAGCATTTCCTACATGTTAGCTGTAGCTTTAAGCAGTGGTTGCATGGCTACCACTGACTTACCATAGGAAAAAGGGGTCTCTCTTTCTGTCCCTCTTTCCAACTCTTCTCCTTCTCCCACTTGATGCCACGGTTCACTTTCTTTTCCAGACTCTAGTAACTACCAGACCTTTCTGCATGTTGCTCTAAAGCACTAAACCACCAGGAAACCACCTAATTCCCTCATCCTGGTTTAGTCTTCCTCCATGTTTGTAAGTGAAAGCAGCTCACTGAAAGGTCTGATGAGCACTGGTGCTACTACAAAGCAAGCAGCAAGAACTCAAAGCTGGCAGCAATATGGGAATGGGACACTGAAGGAGAGAGGGAAGAAGAGTAGGGATTGCTGCTTCCAGTGGAAGTGAACTGCTCAATTGGCTCATCATTTCTCATGAAACAGTACCCTTAGATGACAAGATATGACAAGGGCTTGATCTGATCAAAATGGGGTCTCCCACTGGTGTTGAATGATATGAATTTTACATAGTAAACTTCCTTCTTCTGGACAAACCTGGAAAGGAATATGTATGTATGTACTCCAGTTCTGCAGGCCCTGTACTTTCTCAAAATAAACTAAACTCTCTGTGGCATATATATCTGAGTTTTACATGCAGAATGTTTTATGAAGATAAAAAACATTACCTAGGTTCTAAATATTCTAAATATAGTCAGTGATTATTATTATGTGATGTGATGATTATTATTATTTGTGATTATTATTATTATACTATAAATACAGTATAGTTCCTGGGATATCCTGTGGACTATGACTTGGTTGTTTGCTTTGGGTTTTTTTTTTTCTTTTTTTACAGATGCCACAGAACACAACTGACCCCCCCATCCTCCTTCCACAACAGCATGAGGCTGAAATCCCCATCAAAAGGAGTCCCTCTTGGAACAGACCCCCATTCTTCCACTTGACTCAGCAGGGTGCAGTATCATGACCTGCTTGTGCGAGAAAGTAATTGGGCAGACACACGGCTGCTGTAAACAGTGCCTTTTAGCTGAAGACCTGGCTTCTTGATTCTAAAACAAAGACAACCTATTAATGTGAAAGGCATAAAATAGAACAGGTCATAAAATAGAACAATTTCAGTCAACTCTTATATGTCATTTCATTAATCCAAAACAAAACTTGTAACAGTGATCCTTAGATCTCTAATCCACTTTAAGCATTGCAAAACAAAGAAAACAGTAAAAGCCTTGAAACAAACAGTACAAGCTTATGGAATCCGTAAAGGCTATCCATTCTGTTAAACATTTCTATGCTTACTCATTAAACCCCATTTTCTTAAAAATGTTCTAGAAGAGTTAAGGAAGAGCAAAAAGCAGTTAATAAAATTATCATAAGAAAGTGAACTTCAAAATGGATCTCAAACAGTAATAAGCTACTAAAAGAGATGTTTATCCTTCACTGAATACTATTTTCTACCTCTTAAAACAGTACAGCTCAGGGATAAGTTCTTTGAAATCAGTGGAGCTGCCCTGGGTTGACTCAGAAGAAACCTTGTTATTCCTTCTTCTAGAAACAGCTTAAGGTATCTTTAATTATCAAATTACACAAAGAAGCACTTCAGTTTTCAAATTCTTTGAAAAACAGCTGTGACCTTTAGTTGCCACTATCAGCATAAACTATCAAAAAGAAGCTGACAAATTATCTGATTATCATCGCTCATTAACCTCAGCAGAATAAAACCATCAACTTCTCTTTAAATAGATGTCAACCTGTAGATCATTAATTAAAGGGACTTTTAATGTTCTTCAATGACAACAACTTGTAGAAAGTGTTTTTTCCTTTGAAACATCCAAAGTGATATATGGTTCCATCACTTTTTACGTAGAGCTCTAAAAGAGGAGAAACTATCATAAACTCTTGCTTAGAAAAATGATAGCACAATGTGATTCAAAGTTAGATATTTGTCTATTTGAAGAGTTCTCAAAAGCTCTCAGATCTAAAAATAAGTACTGTAGGAATGATTGAATGTCATTTGATCCAATATTCATAAAGATAAAATGAACTACATTTACAATGTGCCTGTTTACCGATCGATTAAAAATAAGACCAGCCAGATTTTAAGAAAATTCAACAGAAGAACCTCCAGGTTCAGTCCTGAATAATGAGAAGTTTTAAAAAAAAAAAAAAAACAACACTATTGGGCTTTGATCTGGCAATAATCTAACAGTGCAAGAAGGCATATGGAGGGTGAAAGGCTCCAAACAGAGTGATTGATTTCATGACAATCCAGGAAGCCCAAAAGGAAAAGAATTAAAAGGTTTTAATGAAATTGCAGTCTACCTTTCCCCCAAAATGAATCTTTGCTCATTTCCTGCAAAACACATGGAAAGTAAATCTGGATTAAAGTAGGATTTCATTGCTCAAATTTCCAATCAGCTCAATATATGAAAGAAGGTTTTGGTTTGTCTTACAGGGAAATAGAAGCATGGCATACATCACACATTTATCTTACTTGAAATCTCTTTAAATGCTTTTTCTCTATTTGTCTTGACTTATGTAGCTTAATTATTTACTGTAATTCTAGCATTTGGCATAGAACCTAAATCTAATCAGGTGTCATCCAATTACTGCTTTCAATTTTTAACTAAAATTCTTGGGTTTGTCCCAGTCTTCACTTTAGCTGATTACTTTGCAAATTCCTGATATGCTTTGGTCAACAAAATAAAAAGTAAATAATTAAGAAAATTCAAGAGATGTACTAAAAGAGGGCTATTCATTAAAAAAAATCTTATTAAAAAAATACTGCCAATGCACAGAAATACTGCTCATGAATTGAAATGTGAGAATATTATAATGTGTTTCAGTGATAGGTACTTTTAAATTGTCAGCCCTCAGGAAACAAACTAGTTCAGAGCCAGGTAGATGGACACTCAGTGGGATTTTTGCTCTTGATGTTATGCAAGTACATCTCCAAGAAACCAAAACCAATATACTAGTGCAGGATTACGAACGCTGCAGCCCACAGGTCACGCACAATACCTATTAAATTGTACATCAGGATCGCACTCGTATATTAACTTTCTTTGTCATCCTTTCTCCTTTCTCATTACACCAAAATCCTCAGTCCCCAAGGAAAGCCTCACTTCAAGATCTTCTTGGCAAGGGCATAATCTTATAGACAGGCTTCTCCATACAAGACAGTATGAATACTGACTCTGACCTGTCGCCTACAGCAATGTCCTATACATCATCCTACGAACAGATGAAATAGATTTGAGTGAAGGCAGTGTCTAAAAATCACTGAATTATTAATTTAGAGATTGGACTATTAGAATGCATGATGGAAAAGCATGTTTCTCCATGCCATTCTGGAAGGAGCTGCTGTAGATCTTCTCTATTTAGTCTTATTACACATACTCATTACTGGCCTCACTTCATGCAAATGTTCATTGTGATTTCTCATATATGATAGCACAGTATATAGATTCTTTCTTAGAATAGCCTCCATTCTCGGACTAAAAGAGACCTTATAATGGTAACAATTTTTAGTCATAGTGGCGTGGGACACATTTAAGCTGATAATTAGGATGCAAGTCAATTTTGATGCAATAACTTTTCTGTTACAGCAAATTTTCTGCACAATTCATATTTTGCTGAGATGCTTACAGAACAGCTAATCACCTTTCCTAAAAACAAAACAAAAAAAACCCACAATAGGCACACACAAAAATTAAATAAGAAATCTCATCTTGAGATCAACAACAGAAACCTTGATAAAAAGTCAATAAACTATGTGATATTGAAAAGAGGAGAAAAAATTAAATACTAGAAGCCAACCCACCTGTCATCATCTGGCCTCTTAACCCAATACAGAATTTAAAAAATTTAAATATTAGCTTATATGTAGAGAGAAAGACCATTAATGGGGACTTCCAGCTGTACTTCACTGAATTCAAAAGTTTACACAAATATTATGATTATCAGCAAGGAAAATATAAATCCTGATAAGCAATCATTGATGTCACGTGACAGCAATGCAGATCTGTCATCTTTGATTCCATACAGGAAATAGGCTAAAGAAATAAAAAGTTCCTCATAAGCATCCACCAAAAGGACAGTGAAGACAAACAGCAATTTAAACATTGCTAATTATTTCACAATACAGTGAAATCCTGGTCTTTACATAGCAATTTGGTACTTTGTAACAAAATGCAGCAAAGCCAGAATTTCAGTGTAAGTGCATGCAAGTCTGAAAAAAGATGATACTGCAAAATGATCTGGGGACACAGTTTAGTGGTGACCTGGCAGTGCTGGGTTAATGATTGGACTTAATGATCTTAAAAGTCTCTTCCAACAAAAACGATCCTATGATTCTACAAGACAATCCTATGGCATTGTTTTGTTACTTGCACAAATTTAATAGAATTGTTGACAAAAATCAAAATCACTGTCACTCATTAAAATTATTTGTATTATTTTAATACTAATATATTTATTTTCCAGAAGATTTGCATCACCTCTGTTGAAAGCAGGTCATCAGGACCTAAGGGACATCAAAAAGCAACAAAATAAATTTAAGCAATCTGAAATATATAGGTTACAGATATATAAACTATAGTAGATTTGTGAAGAAGGGTTCTTTTTAATTAAAAAAACAGTCCTCGATGAATGATTTCTGTATTTTATATATATGCATGATTTTATAAAGAAACTAAACTAACAGTTCCTCTGGTGATGAACCATTAAGAACAGTAAAAAAAACAAAAACAAAAAACAAACCACTCTCCTTCAGGTACTAAATCCTTATCAAAAAAAAAAGTACAGCAGGCCTTCCATGTTAGATAAGGTGAGCCCGATAACAGACACTATGTGGAATATTGCATGAGTGTGTAGATCTGGCGTGCTTTGCAGTAACATTAAAGAATTCATTGTTCAAAAGCTAAGTTGCCCTAGTGATCTCATTTGCCCTTTGCAAAACTGCTGAGAGTACAACATCCACCCAGTGTCTCTAGTTTATGACTGAGCGTGAAGCCCTTTGAGACTCCTGAAAACAAATATTAACATTAGTCCCGTGATGCTCCTTCCTGATACCACCTTCGCTGAGATAGTTGTCTAGATTTCAGATGCATTTTTTTTCTGCTAACAGCTACCCCACAGGCAACAAGGTTTATAGAGTAAATGTTGCAGACCCAGACCCTTTACTACTGGGCAGTTACAAGAGGCAGTATTTGGATTCAGTTTTTAAGTGGTATGTTTAATTCCAGTAAATCCAGAAATAGATAATTCCAGTAAATCCAGAATTTGATAAATCATGACACTATCATTTGAGCAAGTGCTCAGGTGAAACTACTTCTAGAAACATACAACTTAAGCTGGGAGCAGTCAGGTATTGGCAATAAAAAGCCTTTGAAAGCATTGTGAAAGCACTTTTCAAAATACTGACGATTGGGCAAGATAATGTGATTTTCACCATTTTCCTTCTGAGCCTTGAAATTGCTTTCATGATTCTCTTACGCTTTTGTTTTGTTTTGGTTTTTTTTTTTTTAATGAGAGTCTGACATGATATCAGTATTCAAGGAGCTGGAATTTAGAGATCCCAAATATTTCACAAAAATAACCACAGTGTAGCCAAGATTGCTATCCAGAAATTTTACTGGTGTTGGTTACCCGTTACTAAACGTATACTGTTTCATTTGCAGTTATTATTCTACTCTGAAGAGGGGAAGAGACAGATGGGTGGGATGAGACACCACGAAAGTAAAAAACTTCGGTACTTTCATTGCCTATGGATTCTAGTTCAGAGCTTTCCTCTGCTTATCCTGTAATGTCATTTACTGCACACATCCTGAACAGTCAAATGCAGCTGTAGACCAAAGACATAAACTTTTAGCTCAGCACAGCAGCTTCCACTGTATCCAATGTAAAATAACAGTACATGGGATTAACTCTGCTCAGTGTGACCTCCTTGGCTGGAGCTTTTGCAGGTCTGCTGCTGCACATTAGCTATCTCCTATTTCCCTGCTCTAAAGTGGGAGCTGCTAGCAGCAGTTGCTGTATAATTACTTACTTGATTCTGTCTAAGGAGCTTAAACTAAGAGTTGAGCAAAGAAAGGAGATTAACAATTTGAACGCACACGTAATACACAGACACACACACAACCGCAGGTCTGCCGGGTCAGTACACGGGTCCGAGGAAATGCAGTTCAGCCACTCTTGCTCCAACAAGACAGGCTTCATTTTCACTGCGGGGCAATTAAACAGAGCGAAGAGGGGGAGACAGAAGAGACGGGCTGCAGTCACAGGCTGGGGAGAGGACTTGGAGACACGGCTACTCCATCCCAAACAGCCAGATTAGTACCAGAGGAGCGGCACTCAGCCTGCTCTGCCCGTCACATGCTCCCAGATGTCGCCTAGCAACAGCAAAGCCCAGAGAAAAAGTTCTCCCTCTCTCAACTTCAAATCTGCGTCTGAGACCGACTGAGGGGAGCTTATTGTGCTCCAGACTAAGCATCTGTTTCTTTCTTACAGCCTTCTGTAAATGACTGCATATACCACACGTACGCAAGCCTGTCCACGCGTAACAGCCCCCCGCCCCCCGGCACAACCTGTCTACGTGCAAGTGCCGCAGCCTGCGCGCTTCTCACCAAAACTCTAGGTACAATTTTAGTGGTCACCAAACCTGCTCTTGGAATGCAGGTGGACTCTGCTCTGCAAAACCACCCACGTTTCAGTAGCAAGAAGGGTCCAAAGATCGCAAGGGAAAAATGCAAAAATCCTGGTGCGTTTTCTTTTTAACTTTATGCACAGCCAGCAGGCACTACTGGCTACAGGAAAAACGGTGGGTTTAGACGATATAGTTGCAAAGTCTATCCCTCCAAATTTATCAACACTTGCGTTGCTGTCTTTACAACCAGAAAAAAGGTTTACACAAATCAGAAAAACAATGAGGAAAAACATCCTAGGATAATTTAAAACAAAGATGAAGCGAAGCCAAAGAGCCGGAGGTGTTTGTAGTGGTTTTTTTAAGGCGCTACTTCCTTTTCCACAAGAGAAATCCACTCCGTCAAATGACTCCTGGAAAGAGCCAACTGTCTCCCCCAGCTATCGGAAAGCACTCACATTAACCCTCTACTTTCAAACACTTTGTTCTTTTTCTCGCAGAAGTTTCCCAGGACAGGGATGTGCTCCTTGCAGTGCAAGTCCCATTCTGGGGAGGCTGGAGCACAGCGCTTACCTTGGCAACTGCCCTGCATTATGCATGCAGTGAATAATATGAGCAGTTTGCAAGCAGTTGCTGCTCTTCCATCCATCCGCTGGTGGGGTCCCATCTGTGCTGGGATGCTCCAGCTCCCTCAGAAGCTGGCTCCTCGACTCCGGAGTGCTGATCTGCACAGCAGCAGCACAAGGAGCCTGGTGTCTTTTTCTTATCCCGCTAGTTGCAGAAGAAAGGCGTGTTCGCCTGTTGAGACATCGCGTTTTCTATGAACTCCCACCCTCCAGACATTGCATAAAGCTCTTTATACCCAGCGGCCCCGGAACTAGCATGAGGGAATCAGGCACTGCTCCAGGCCCTGCGGCCACAGGCTGCCTCTGCCCCCCCCCCCCCCCCCCCCCCCCCCCCCCCCCCCCACGCACGCACGCCCAGCTCCCCCGCGGCCACTCCCCCCACACGAACACCCCACACCCGCCCCCCCGGCCCAGTAGCGTAA
>JANHGN010024846.1:0-15397 GCA_024605025.1 Megaceryle maxima
AAATGTAAACTATTCTGCATATTAATGAAAATTTACCTTTTATTGTTGTTGGATAAAATAGATTCTTCATTCATCTCCAACAACAAAACCCCTACAAACAAAAGACAAATAAAAAAAATAAAACCAAACCAACAAAAAGAAAACCAAAAAACCAAACCAAAACATCCAACAAAAAAACTTGGGAAAATTTTAGAAAATTTAAATTCATAGTATTTTAATTTGTACAATCTAGGAAATTATTTATGCTACACAGGGAAAGCAACAGGAACTCAGTAATAAGAAAGAGAAGGCAAAGACCTCATTGCTCTTGCATGCTGGAAAATCATAGAACCATAGAATCATTCAGGTTGGAAAAGACCCTTGGGGTCCTCAAGTCCAACTCTTAACCCTGCTCTACAAAGTTCACCCTTAAATCATGTCCTGCAATACCACATCTAAATGACCCTTAAACACATCCAGGGATGGTGACTCAGCCCCTCCCTGGGCAGCCTGTTCCAGTGTCTGACTACTCTTTCTGTGAAAAATTTTCCTCTAATGTCCAGTCTAAACCTACCCTGTTGCAGCTTGAATCCATTCCCTCTTGTTCTATCACTAATTGCCTGTGAGAAGAGACCAGCACCAACCTCTCTACAATGTCCTTTCAGGTAGTTGTAGAGAGTGATAGTTTCCCCTTAGCCTCTTCTTCCTCAAACTAAGCAGTCACAGCTCCTTCAATCGCTGTTAGGACTTTTAACAAGGCAGGCTGTAATTGTCAATATTAAGACATGTTAATCACCAGAGTATCTTTTCGACCCCAAAATCTTTACTCAGCAGTGAAAATACAAAAAATTAATCTCATTCAAATCATGGTTTATCTTTCTTGTTCTGAAGATGAAGCCATAGGATGAAGCCAAACCACTGAATGGTGGCAGTGAAAGCAAAGTCTGTTAACACAGCAATACCGTAATCCTTCTGGAATACTCCAGGACATGACCTCAGGCTTAAAATGCAATTTAAAATAGCTTGGTTTGCTTCCATGTACTTAGAAAAATGTAGCAGGGTTAAATATCTGATTTTTACTTCAGCAATGCAAATACAGCTTTGTCTAGTGAAACATTATATGGGCAAATAAAAAGTCACTGAAAGGAGTAACAACAGTTTATCTAATATCCTTAAATTTTAATTATAATATCTTAAGTGAGACTCAGGACTATGCAAGATAGTGAAGTTCACTTGAACTACTTTTTTACTGCCTGTCTCAATGCTGTTGAAGTATCACCTTTGTCACGACTTTCCCACAAATTTAATCAGAAAACTGCTTGTTTTCTTTCTCCACACAGCGTTCTCTCTTTGCTACTTCTATTCTCTTCTCATAACCAATTTTCTCCATGGATAAACTTCACCCCAACAGGGAAAAACAGCAAAGTAACAAAAACTAAAATCTCCAATGAAAGCTTTCAGCTCAGCTTGTATAGGGTCAGTCACGCTCGGATAATACTGTTTTATTTTTCTCCATTTTCCATTGCTAGAAGGGTGGATACAGTAACTTTTCTTGACAAGTCATAGCTAGTCCCATTAAAAAACCAAAACAAAACAAAATCAAGCTTTCAAATACAGATCAAAAAATGTAAATTCCAAAGTGAAAAATCTGAAAATACCTGAAATATTTTAAAAGCTTCCATAAAAACCCTGTATCTGGGTAACCGAATGAGACAATAAGTAGAAAACCCAGCATTTTTGACTCAATACCTGCAAATACCACATAGTGCTGTAGCAGCTGCAGTGGCTCTTACCCTTCAGCTCTGCTCTCTAACACTTGCACCAGGCAATTTTGTACTTCCAGCACCCATAAGGCTTACACCTGGTAAACCTCAGCACTCCAGAAAAATACTGTTATCAACATAAATAAATTATACAGAAGAAAAAAAACCAAACAAATCACATATCAATAAAAGATGAACCTGTATTAACTTCAGTGTAAATATTCTTACAGTTCAGGAGATTTCCTGAACATTTTCAAACACTTTTCCAGTTTCAAGAGGTATGTGTGTAAAAAAAGAAGATAAAGTTGCACCAGCTTCTTTCTCAGGGGGCCAATGATGATCAAAATGTTAGGAATGAGTTTTGAACCTTTTTCCTCCTGCTTTATCTCCATACAAAGTAGCTGCAAGTGAAGTATGTCTGTATGTGTTCATTCCAATTGATTTACAGAACAGATGCTCAAGGTTGTCCCACTTGTGCCTACACAATTTTTATCAGAAGATATTTTATAGAAAATTTCCTAGAGGACCAACTCATCAAATCCAGCATACCATAATTGTTAATTTCCCCCACTCAGTCCAACTGTACTGCAACAAATCTAATAACCCCTCCAGGGAGCCTGAAAACTCACTAAGAAGAGTTACGACAGGGCCGAGCTCAAAACACTTTGGAGGCAACATTGTGCATCTCCCACAATTAATTTCTTCCCAGAGGATGAATTACTGCAGTATCACAATAGGAAATACTTAACTAACAACAGTCTTGATTGTATTTCACATAGGGTCTTAGCAAGTCATAAACACAGAAATCTTAAAAATTGAGAAGAAAAAAATATTCTTGGAATTAAAAATTAATGACACATCTGGAAAATTAACAAGTATTATAAAATATTAGCATGTTTACCTAGATCATACATTTGATCTGCGGAAAACTGCATTTTTGAAACATGGTGTCTGGCTTCTCAAGTATCCAAAGGCTTCTACAAATTCCATGAAAGGGTCAGATGTATAGTTTTACAATTCCTATGAATGATAGTGAATTATGCTGAATTTTTCAAGCCCTGCAGTTGGGTGTATGCTTCAGAGTTGGAAGGAAGAACATCTCCTTCCCTCTAGACAGCCTGGCTGAATCAACTCAGTCTTACCATTAAGCTTGAGCATGGAGAAGACACCAAGCTGCCCAGTGCTGAGATGCCTCAGCAAAGCTGTCACCCTCATTTGATCAGCCTTGTCACTGTCTCATTTTGTTTTCTCTACCAGGTTAGTGGAACAGAGTGTGCAGACATGTTGAAACTCTGAATATAAAGTGGAATTCCCTTGAAATTTTTCCTAGGCTTGTTTCCTTGAAAAACACCTGAACAGGTAGGATTATGCTATTTTTTTCTGTCAAGATAACTCTTAATATTACAGCAAATAATCTATGTGCTGTCATAGTCCTCTTCCCTGGGCAATCAAAATTAACAGTACTCCCAGTGCGGTCACAGTAGAGCTTGTACGACTGCACCACAGCAGGTACCTCATCTGGAAATCCCACCTCTGACACTCGATGCATTTTCCATAGGTTTTCTAAATACAAGTAGTGATTTCAAACCAGCTGGTCTATTCTCTTCAGCCATTCCCAACCACAAACTCCCATAAATCCCTGTAAACAATTTCTTAAATATGTTGGCTTTTTATAATGCAGATTTCTAAGCCCATTAGATGAAGAACTTGTAGGTGCCCCTGTCCAGCTATTTCCCAAAGAGTTTCTTTAATATCTCAGTTTTCCATTTTTAATATTGAGAATCGGTGTTACAGACCTACAGTTTAAACCTGCTATTTAATTTACGTTAAAGCAACAAATTATTACTTCATCCAAGGTTATTTTCCATGGTCTGCTTACCAAAAAAAATCACCCATGACATGGTGTTCATCATGTGCAAAACCTGCTCCATCCAGCTCTGCTGTTTCAGTGACCACTTGTTATCCTATTCAGGATTATCTGGGATTTTTAATTTAAAATAGTGAGCATTTCTTCCTCTTCTCTGGAAATTTACAGCCATTTATAATGACACAAGTCAAGAAATCTCTCTTTCCACGGCATCTTTTTATATTTATGCTACTCAAATCCAAAGAAATCTACATCCAAACATACTCAAGGAGTCCCTTCACCACTACTCCTTTTCTATCTTCTTCAGAGATTTTTGACACAAAAACAGATATTCATGCTGGACACCTCCTCCTTCTTAGTTTCTAGTCTATTGAATCCCTATGAAATTAATCCCTATTACCTTAATCATATTTTTCTTCAGCTGTGTTTCACGTGTGGTTGCTCCTCCATCATATTTCTGTTATGTCTGCACAAATTTTGCACCTTTACTCCTGACACACAACACGCCTCTCTGTTTTTGGGATAAGCCCATTCTTGCCATTGTGGGGGCCTCAGTTTGCCCTCTCTGGCTCCTTGCTCAATCTCCAGTTCTGAAACAGATTCCTAGTCAAATTTCCCATAATGGCTACAAAATCTCCCTTCTTCGCATCGTCCCAGCCTGGATTTCTTCACAGGTTCCATTTCTTTGTTGGAGCTTGGTTTTCCTCCTTGCTTTCTAATCTTTTGTAACTGCCTGCTGCTTATGTTCATTCCCCAGCACAATAAACCAATTGCGTTATGACTTTTTCACCTCTGCTAGCTCATGTTTCCCCCCCTTTTTTGTGATCATTAACTCTGAAGAGTCACAGTCTTTATCGAGACATCTGCCATCCACTGATGTCTCAGGTGGTGTCTGCAATGCTTCAGTTCTATGTGCATCCACTTCTCCATATCTTCAAAAATCAATCCAAACTCCAGTAGCAACCTGAACTCTCTTTGTTTTCTCCTCCATGAACTATAGCATGTGACATATCCATACACAGCTTCAAGCTCAAGGGTCACATGAACTGATCTTCAGTAACTTCCGTTCACTGAATAAATATAATTCCCCTGTTGCTATTAACTTACATGCTGTTACATCTTCATCCCTCTTATTACCTTAAAAGAACATGACAAACCTTCACTGTTTTCTGCCCTAAGTTTACTGCCTGCCACCACTTAATGGCTTCTTACATCTAGGCCAAAATGGTATCAACAGACTGAGCTAAAGCACTCAACAAATAAACACATTCACATTTCTTATATGACACACATGCTAGTATCAGAAAATATTATGTGGAGTCTATGTGAAATAGTTCACCTTGGATAAAAGAACAACCAAATTAATAGTTCAACACTGAGCCTGGATCTTTTTCACTGTTGAGTTCATATTATTGGTGAAGGTCATCCTCCTAAAGGTTCATAGTCATAGAATTATAGAACAATTTGTGTTGGAAGGGACCTTTAAAGGTCATCTACTCCAAACCCCCTGCAGTCAGGAGGGACATTGGCAACTAGAGCAAGTTGCTCAGAGTCCTGGCCAACTTCACCTGGAACGTGTCCAGGGATGGGGCATCAACCACTTTTCTGGGCAACCTGGGTAAGGGTCTCACCACTCTCAGTGTAAAAAAATTCTTCCTCCTCTCCAGTCTAAATCTTCCCTCTTCTAGTTTAAAACCATCACCCCTTGTCCTGTCACAATAGACCCTGCTAAAAAAAACCTGTCCCCATCTTTCTGATAAGCCCCCTTAAGTACTGAAAGGCCACAATAAGGTCCCAGAGCCTTCTCTTCTCCGGGCTGAACAACCTCAACTTTCTCAGCCTGGCCTCACAGCAGATGAGTTCCAACCCTTGAATCATTGCTGTGGACTCCTCTGGCTGTGTCTCCTGTGCTGAGAACTCCAGAGCTGACCCAGAACTGCAGGGGGGTGGGTCTCACTAGAGTGGAGCAGAGGGGCAGAATCCCCTTGCTTGACCTGCTGGCTACAATCATCAGCTTCATCTGGACCAAAGCCCTCTGTATGCCACAGCCCCGTGTATCAGCCTGAGGCAGACATGCCCGCTATGTCTTGTATTTCTAATTCAAATCTAAATTTTAAATGACAGATGGACCTGAATGAAACTATAAATCCTAATACTTTGAGAGTTGAGTGACTTGCCCCATGGATGCAACCAGTGTGAGTCCAAGCTCCTCTTTTGATAGGGTCATGTGTCTCTCTGGGTCTGCACTAACTCACTCCAAGTCTTAAAAGAGGCAATGTCTTATTGAAATTTGGTGAGGGGCAGAATCGCCTCCCTCAACCTGCTGCCCATGCTGCTAGGGATGCAGCTCAAGATATTGTTGGCTTCTGGGCTGCAAGCACACTTTGCCAGCTCATGTCCAGCTTTTCCTCTACTACTACCTGCCACCCACCTCCAAGACTGCTCTCAATGCCTTCATCCCCCTCCCCACCCTAACCCAGATGCAGGATCTTGCACTTGGCCTTGTTGAATCTCCTGAGGTTCATATAGGCCCACTTCTCAAGCCTGTCCAGGTCCCAGTGGATAGATCCCATGCCTCAGGTGTGTCAACTGCATCACATGGCTTAGTGTTGTCCACAAACTTCCCGAGAGTGCACTTGATCCCACTGTCTATGTCATTAAGATATTACACAGTACTTGTCCCAGTACACTCCCCTGAGGGACACCACTTGTCACTGATCTCTATTCAGACATCAAGCCATTGACCACTACTCTCTGGATGTGACCATCCAGCCAATTCCTTACCCACCAAACAGCCCATCCATCAGATTGGTAACTCTCCAATTTAGAGACAAACTGTTCAACTTGCAGGTTGATCATGTGCAATATTTATTCATTCACATGGGAGTGAAAAGCAGCATAATCTGATGTTAACTCTCGTCAAAATCAGATGAAATTTCTCCTACAGCTCAGCTGGTGCTGGATGATCAGCTTTGTCTCACCTCCTGTGTGGTGGAGACTGCAAATGAAGCCAGAGAGCTTTAAGGACCAAATCCCACTGAAATTCATTACTCTGGTAAAGGAAGGGACTTAAAAACATGATTGCAAGACAGAAAGAATATCAATGTTGTCCTTCACAACAAATATTTCCAGGACAAGGAGGAACCATACGGCTTAAAGTCCATGGGATATGTCAAATGCTTGTTCCACTGCATGTCATTTTCTTTGTTAGATCATGACTCTGCTCATTTCTACATCAGAGAAGGATGCTGAAAATCTATTGTTGCAAAGCACGTTTATGTAGATTTGCAAGAAATAGATGTACTACTCTTGGGGCATATTTGGTGTGGTTTTGTGACTGTAATGGCCTTCTTGTTTCACAAAGAAATTAAAAAGCAAGGCAGCACCGACGTCAAGAGCATTTGGTAATTAAAGACCCATCACATACTACAGCTTGGCTTTTGTCATGGTATTTTCAACTCCCACTGGTTTGCCCTTGTAGCATTCTAATATTTTTAACTTCAGAAATTATTTCAGGCAAGCCATTTCATCTCTTCATGCTTAAGCAACATCCCATCTCAAAAGCAACTCTTCCAGAGCTTGGTTGGTGGCCTGGCTCATTGCTACATAGAAAGTTTCTTGTATTATTACCCTCAAAGTTCTCCAGCAACTAAACTACATATACAAGTGCTTATAATATTGCCACATCCAGAGCCCAGCCTTCCATCTCTCTCAGGAATATTGTGATATCGAGGAGTGATTCCTAAGGTCCAAGTGTGAACTAGATGGGAGGATGGTATCTGTATCAGCAGTGTGGCTCTCAAGGGTTCTGCAGAACCATTCTTGGATGTCTTGGGAAGATTTAACACGGAAGCTGGAAGAGTTACCCTGATGTCAAGATAAAGCCAATGAACCCCCACTGCCAGTAAGAGTGAAACTCTCCAGTTTCTGAGAGATATGGATTAACCATTAAGGAAAATCACTGAAAATCACTGCTTCAATCAATTACATTTGATTAAGCAAAGAGCTGGGTTTATAATAGAAAATATTAGACAGCCTTAATGACATGCATCATTCCTCCTCCTGTGCAAAACAGCTTCTGACTCTAGGGAAGGCTGACTTCCAGCTTCCATTTCTACCTCATGTGTAACTCAACATGAATATTTACAATGACCGCTATAAAACCCCAAACGTTGTGAAGTTCTGTGTATCTGGATATAAAGAAATGCTATTTTTCCTCATTAACAGAACGGCATCTGCACAATTTTCCAAATTTACAGAAGTCTCCATAGATTTTCTCCATATTAAAAAATTAGCTTCTCCAGTTATTTGCATGCCTGTAAAACAATAACCTGAGAGAAGAGCTATGACAAGAAAGTCAGAACTGGTTAGAACACAGGACAACCTTCCTTGACCTATAAATAGTGCTATAAATAGCATAACTTTTCTTGGACTATAAATAGGATTCTTATAAACAGTGTTACTCTCCCACTAATTGCAGAGCATTACTAGAATCGCTGTACAGATTAACATCAGCTTCATCAGTTTAAATTTAAACTTGTACTTCCTTACTCTTTCAAGGGCATTATATACTGAGAAAAAGACAGTTTTTCTCTGAATTAACACTTGCTAATTATGTCAAGTTGTCCTCTCTTTGCCCAACAGTATGATAAGGGATAATATGTCTTTTATCTACCAGGCTGCCTTGCTTGTATATGTGAAGGAAAGCCACTGAACTGATGATCCTGAAGTTCACCATCTATTTTCAAGAGAGATTGTACTTATTTTAATTGCTCATAAACAAACTATCATATCAGAAGACATAGGATTTTTGAAGCATTATTCCCCAGTTCAGCCATTACAGAATAGTAGATTTCCAGAAATGAAGGACTGTAAGACAACTGAAGACAAAACATTTGTGACAAAGCAGGACTGAGTGCATGTAGATCATCCCTTCAAGATATACAAGCGTCTCTCATATATCTCATCAGAATAGAGAAAGGGCACCAGAGGTCATGCCTAACCTATCATCTGACCTTTGGCGGTGTCTTGCATCTAGACCATGTGCCTGGGGAATAGTTCAAGGACAGAGCAAACCCTTGTGATACTTGCCTTGGACTTGCCTCCTACATTTCTCTGAAACTTCCAGCCCAAAGGCAGGTCCTACATTTTTAATAAATCCAAAGGTTTTGCTTTCCTTTTGAACATTTGCAATCTCTCCTCATTTTCCTATGGCTGAGTGACCATCATATGAGGATCTACCTCCTTTCCCTTTGAGCTACATCCTTTTCCTTTCATCTCCCTCCTGCACATTTCTTTGGGTTCTTGCATTGAGGGAGGCAGTCAAAAGTCAATTCCCACTCATCCTACAGACCTCTCTCAGGGTTTCGCAGATCTGTACTACATTCCCTTGTAAGGATTCCCATGGAAGATTTGTCCATACCGTTTCTATGCCAGTGCTTCACTGCCCTCAGAACTGGAAAACCACCCAAGAGTCATGTTGAATTTTTAAGGTAATGCTATTGTTTTTAAATCCCATTCCCAACAAGTGTAGTGAGCAGCTGAATTTGCAGCACTGTTTTCTTGAGATCAGACATTTCTTTTCTAGATTAAATCCTTCAAGTTCCCTACGTAAGACATTATTTTACTCTTCTGATCTTCTCTATCTCCTTTGAGCCACAGAACATCAAGCAGGGCTACATCCTTTGGACAAGGGCTCTCCATCCCCCTGTGGGATAGAATAAAAGCATCTTGCACTAACATCTACCAGAAGTTTGATGCCTTTTATGACATTTTGCCACTGCAAACTCAGTCTGTGTTCCACCATAATGCCTGGATCTGTTTCCATAGCAATGCTATTGCCCCATTCATTTATATTTTGTCTTTCTGCACTTTTTAATTGTCTGCATTTGTCACTTCTGAGTTTTGTCTTATTGATTTAGGGGGACCTTCCCTCTACTTCATCAAGGACACATATAATGTACTGTGACTGAATTACTCAAAATTAAAATTACGTCTCCAGAGAAAATAATCAAAGGCTCTAGTTAAAAGCTGCAAAAGGTGGAAACTGGAGATAGACCCCACCTCAAGGCAGAACAATTAAGTACTTACTCTCGGTCTATGACGAGACAAGTTACTGCTTCAGCTGCGATGACGTTGGCTGTTCTGACATCCTCCCTGAAAGAAAAAAAAACCCCATTTCTTAAGTAAGCCATATTATTTTCATGAATATTTTTTTTCTTTCCAAACGTACTGCATTCTTAAAGGACTTGAAGAATAAATTTCTGGGTTTCACAGCTTCTTCCCTGTATTGATTTGATGTTCATCATTCATACAGGCTTCAAGCGTGCAAAGGCTAAAAACCATGCGTGAATGGAAAGAATGAAGCAGGTTCTCCTTGTCAATATGACATCCAGGCACACATCTGCCTGTGCTTTTCATCCATGCACATCTATGATTTTCTACGCACATCTGTGTACAGAAAAGGTTTTATCAAAATACTAGCTATTTTCACAGATTTATTTATGAACATTTTGACTTCTGCTTACATTCTTCTCCCCAAAAGCTACATAACATCTCAGTGCTGGAATAGGAAGCATCTAGTTAAGTAGGACATCAGCTCTGCTACTCTGAGCAGGTACAAGGCATATGGTCGGTGATAGGACTTGCTATGCATTTGCAATCTGAGCACGGAGGAGGCTGGGACCGCACCTGTAAAAGTGGCCTGATTAGGATGGAGCTTTTGAAAGGTCTCAACATTAAAACACTGCACTGGTACTTTTCATAAATTAAAAATATTGCACTTAGCATTTTCTATATCTTCATTACCAAATGCTTTGTGCTGTCACTGAGAATTTGGCTTTGGCCAGCCCAAGCTGTAAAATATGAAGTTAATTCATTTCAATTAGACTGATTCCACATTTGGTCAAGGGTATAGAGATGTCATTGCATTTTCTGTGTTGGCCAAAAAAATGTACAGGATTCAGAGTCACTGTTTTGTTCAGATTCACTCCAAATCTTTCCATGTATGAAGGGTAAGTGGATTACAGGCAAAAGAGACCCACCCGTTTTAAACACACCTACTTCATTTAGACTGGAAAACCACTGTAGATTTTCACTGAAGCAGAACATGAGATTTTAAAATGCTGTTAGAAATAGCAGCTCCCCTTTTTAAAAGACTGGAAGTATTAAAGAATTAATATAGGAAAAAAAAAAAAGGGTAGTGCATGTGCACTCATACAGGGTTATGCACTCTCCCTTTAAGGTAATCATTAATTAACTTTACTTTTGATCTATCTTTATTATCTTTAAAACAGGGCACGCAGAAATACAAAAGAAAGAAACATTAATATTCAAGGCTATGTTCGAATGCTGTCTTTGAGTCTATTTTCAATGAAATTAAGTATTAGTGCTAATTTATCCATACTGATAAACAAAATTATGGTAATTTAAAGCAAGAACAAAGAAGCAGTTGAATAGCACTAGACAATTATCTCTATTAACTTCTAAAACTTCAGTAAATATAGAGAAGAAAAGGAATGATAGTATTTAATATCCCATTAAGTTGCTGCAGACAGCTTTCGCCGGTATATTAATCCATTAAAATGAGCTTGCCAACTTTGCAGTTGTTCATTAATTCCAGCTAAAACTTAATATATTTGCCCTATTATCTCAGATGCTTTTCTGCCACAGAAAGACAGTTTATACCTTTATATGTATATAGGCATAATTATGGGTACTATACTATAGCCATATGATTACAGACAAGTAAAATACAGCTATTGGTGGCTTCAGTTCAAATATTTTAAATAAACTTTAACATGAATGATTAAAATGCAGAAGTAAAAGTTATGGTTTCCACTATCTTGTGCTTAATACATCCTTGTAATCAGCATGAACTTAATGTCGAATGACGGTGCTTTCTCCAAAGGGTGTTTCGCTTTGCAGAAACACCTGAACCCAAGGGATGGCAGGGGTTTGTAACACAGAAAGTCACACGATTCTGAGGCAACCTTATGTTCTGCATGAGTCAAAATAACTGATAAGTCAGGGAAAAATTGATAAAGGGGTTCACATTTCAAGCATTAAGTTAAGAAATTGCTGTCTCTGGGTACCTCCAAAGCCATCCTGTGCATCTGTGCCTGCAAACCCCACTCTGCTACTGCTGCAGGAGCCTTGTCCCACAAGTACTGAATGAAGGGACTGAAGGGGGAAAGCAGCTTTTCATTTCCACAGCCTAAATCAATTGTAAGTGGGTTTACAGACCTTGTGTGCTCTTGTGTTAGGGGTTGTTTACCAAAACGACTGCAAGCAGGACTAAAAATCTCATCGAGTTTCAAAAAGCAGAAGGAAAAAAATCAAGACATTTTCAGTTCTAAACAAATGTTAAACCTCTACGTGCATCAGCTGTGAAATATAAGCTGCGCTCATACTGCCAAACACTGCCAACACCTCACATGAATTTAAAAATGACAAATATACCTAGGCCCCTGCCACTGACCTACGATTAACCCCAGGCACCTTCAAGCCAAATTGTCTGTTTGTGCTTTAAAAGGTAGTATTTAGACAGGCAGACACCAGCTACAGCACATGGTATTAAATGCAACAAGTAATTATTAGAAGTGTGGAAGCGCACGACATTAAATTTCAAAGTAATTATTTGAAGTTCATGGCATTAAATGCAAAAGTAATTACTTGAAGTGCATGGCATTAAATGCAGTAAGTAATTACTAAAAGCGCACCATGTTGAATGCAAAACTAGCTATTAGAAGTACCGGGCATTAAATGCACCAAGTAATTATTAGAAGTGCATGTCATCAAACACCACAAGTAATTATGTGAAAGTCTTGCTGGTGAGCACTCGGACACTTTCTGGCCTTTGTTGCTGGAGTCCTCACTGCTGCTCCCTGAAAAACAGCACTCTTCATCAGAAGGGTCGCCTTCACCCTCAGAATACTCCATGGCTGTTTGCCTCCACCATTTCCCCCAGGAAAATGTCTGCTTCCTTCCAGCCTGTGATTATATTTTGTCCTCTGGGTGAGCTCATATTTTGTAGTCTCTCCAGCTTCAAACTTTGGGACCTGGAGAAAGGTCACAGCTGCTGCAGGGGGTTTCGAGGGTGCATCATCAGGAAATACAAGCAGAGGGTATTTTGGAGCCACATACATGGCTGCACACAAGCACGCACAGTTCCTGCTCCCAAAAAAACAGGGTGGGAGATCTTGTACTGCTAAGCTTCAGCTCCTTAACACCATGGCGGAATTAGATGGCAGCATTACCTGAGTTCTTAAAGCTCTTCCAAAGTGTGTGATCACATTACATCACTATAAACATGAGTATATTATTTAAGAGGCTGAATGCATATATATATATTTTTTTCTTTTTATAATTTGTTGCCCAGTTAATCCCATGTAACTCGGGAATCTTCAAAAATTTTGTTTCAAATAAGCTGTTGACAACTTAATTTGAGAACAAATATGATTTTTCACCCTTTCCAAAAACTTTTCTGATAAAAGTGTATTGATCACACTATTGGAAAAAGCAAATTTGAAAGATACAGGTTCATAGAACCATTAAGGTTGGAAAAGACCTTTAAGATGACTGAGTCCAACCATTAACATTACTCTACCAAGTCCACCACTAAACCATATCCCTAAGCACCACAACTATAGAGCTTTTAAAACGCATCCAGGGATGGTGACTCAAACCTGAGCAGCTTGTTCCAATGCCTGACAACCCTTTCAGTGAATATTTTTTCCTAATGTCCAGTTTACACCTCCCCTGGTGCAGCTTGAGGCCATTCCCTCTTGTTCTGTCACTAGTTACTTGTGAGGAGAGACCAGCACTTACCTTTCTACAACGTCCTTTCAGGTAGTCGTAGAGAGTGATAAGGTTTCCCCTCAGCCTCCTCTTTTTCAGACTAAATAGCCACAGTTCCCTGAGCTGCCCCTCATAAGACTTGTTCTGAAGGCCTTCACCAGATTAGTTGCTCCTACCCTCTGGACCTGCTCCAGCACCTCAATGTCTGTCTTGTATTGAGGTGCCCAAAACTGAACACAGAGGTCAAGGTGTGGCCTCACCAATGCTAAGTACAAAGGGACAATCACCTCCCTGGTTCTGCTGGCCACACTATTTCTAATACAAGCCAGGACGACGCTGGCCTTCTTGGCCACCTGGGCACATTGCTGGCTCATACTCAGACACTTTTCAATCAGGTTTCCCCAGGTCCTCTTCTGCTAGACAGCTTTCCATACACTCCTCCCCAAGCCTGTAGCATTGCAGGGGGTTGTTGTGGCCCAAGTGCAGGACCCGGCACTTGGCCTTGTTGAACCTCATACAATTGACCTTGGCCCATCAATCCAGCCTCTAGAGGTCCCTCTGTAGACCCTCCCTACCCTCAAGCAGATCAACAATCCCACCTAACCTGGGATCTGCAAACTTATGAGGATGCCCTCGATCACCTCAATCTGACATTGATAAAGATGTTAAACAGAAATGGTCCCAATACTGAGCCCTGAGGAATGCCACTTGTGACTGGCAACTTTATTCAGAGATAAGGTCACACATCACATGGGCCTTGAGCTTTCTTGCACAGACTTCTCCCAGGCAGGAGCATCTTCTGCAGAGCAGCCACCAGGGACCAGACATATGTTCTCTTATTTTACCTTAGGCTGTAAACATCTCTCAAGATTTAAAAATCTTTGAGATGATTCCTATCTTTTTGCTTTGTTCCTTCCTATATCCACTAACTCATCCAAGTCCCACTCTAATACTGGCTCTTGCAGCTCCTGCTACACCTAGCCCTTTAATAATGCTGATGGAAGAAATGGAAATTACATTTGGATGATTTCATTTAACAATGTACCATTATATTTCCTTGAAACTTGCTGTTATGCCACCAGCAAACACTGCTTTACGTTCTCCTCACAGGATGGGCACAACTGCTGCAACCTTGGCATGATCTAGCCAGCTCTTGGGATAGATCCCCCCCTTAGATACAGCCTTCTGGCACAAAATATCATTTATTATGAGGTGCAAGTACCTTGCTGAGTATCACCTTTACAGCCAAGCCACTTCTGCTTGTCTCCCGACTGGTATTTTTCAGCCAAAATTGATTTCAAGCTAAAACATACTAGGTCTTTAGGTCTCTAGGTAGGCAAAATCCTCCCTTTAACGGATTGAGTGAGGGCTGGTCTTTCAAAAGATTGCCAAATTTGGTACTGCTCCTCAGAACAGCCAATAAAGATAATTTTTATTTTGCAAGCGAAAGTCATGGTGCCATCAGAAAACACCCAGCAAAATAAAAAGGGTAGATAGAGATGCTGAGATTTGAGCTACTACCACTAAACTCAAGTTAGTAACTAATTTCCCCCACTTTTTTTTCTTTTTTACTTATTTCTGACATGTCCTAAATACTTTAAATCAATCTTATTAAAAATGCTGTAACAAGGTCAAGTGTATAGTGCTTGCAAGTGGTAAAATGCATTAAAGAACTTGAATATTAGCAAATTAGGAACCTCCAGATAGTCTTCCTGTGGCAAATTTTTAAAACCCACCAGGGAAGACTTAAAGTTTCTTTCCATCTTTTCTTTGAAAATGCTCATTAACACCATTCTCAAGTTTAAATGATCTACAAAACTGATTTCCACAAGTCCCACATGACATGGAGCTTTCTACCACAGACCTCTCCCAGGCAGCAGCAGCAGCTTCTGCAAAGTAGCCACTAAGGATCAGACACTGACAGTCCTGGTGGCTGGTCAAGTTCCTTCAGTTATGTGATCAAAGAAAAATTGTTTGTCATCACCATTGA